>JAWWMW010008636.1:0-18230 GCA_035048345.1 Echeveria elegans
GGAGTCCTCTAATCTAGGAAATTTTTGTTTTTAATTTTTAATTTTTAATTTAGTTGGAATGATTTAGTTAGGTGATAGAGATTTAATTAGATGTTGTTGTTAAATGTATGAATTTAATTAGATATTGTTGGTAAATGTATGGTCTGTTAGTTAGATATTTAGTTGGAATGATTTAGTTAGGTGATAGGAATTTAGTTAGATGTTATTGTTAAATATATGGATTTAGTTAGATATTGTTCGTAAATGTATGGTTTGTTAGTTAGATATTCTTTTATATAGATAGACAAGAGGCAACGCTCGTCATCTCAACAACATGCGGTTGAAATCAGTGTTTTCGAAAACGTTTATACATTTTATATAATAGATTTTGAAAATTGAAAGTAAAAGAGATTTGAATGTTCCGTATGTTAATTTAAATAATACATTAAAAAGAGTCATGCTGATTCGAGTACCATTTTGGTTTTTTCAAGAATATCTGTAATGAAATAATGGAACATAATGTTAACTTCAAGATCAGATTGTCATGAGATAGTTCAGCTCAATTGAAAGCTCATCTTAAAATAAGAATATTATAATTTTTTTATTCTTTACCATTTGATAAATAAATATAAATGATAGAGTTATTCATGAATAAAAGAGTATTCGCGTTAAGAATTTGATCCAAAATATGTCATGAGAATAATAAATTTATTCAAATGTTTATACCTTCAAATTTATTATTTCTCCGTTCTATAATTTTCTTAAGAAAAATAAGTTATGCAAATGTTTGTACGGTTTTTAAGAAAAATAAGTTATGTTAGATAAAAGTAGGAAAGAGAATGAATGATAAATGAATAGATTGTAGATTGAGTGTAAATGTGAGAAAAAAAATCTTCATTTAAGAAACTAAGGCTTCGTTTGGTTGCGGGAAAAAAAAGTGAGGAAAGGAAAATTTTGAGTGAAAATAAAATTTTGTGTTTGGTTGTAAGGTGGGGAAATGCAAAAAATAGGCAAATTGAGATCAAATTTTCCTTACAACTTTCTCATGGAAAATCATTTTTCTTTAAAATTTTCTTTACTCACTTTTTTCCCGCAACCAAACGGGGCCTTAGTGTCTCAATTTTTTTTCTCATTTCCTTAAATGGAAAACTTTTCTCTCACATTTACACTCTCTCTCCAATCTATTCATTTTCCACTCATTCTCTTTCATACTTTTATCTCACATAACATAATTATTTAAAAAAATCGAGAGAACAAAAATATGGAACGGAGGGAATAGTCATTTGATTTGAGGCATCATTTGACCCTGAAAATCAGAATATAAAACATTTTCCTTATATATATATATATATGCCAATTGGAAACGAAATAAAGTAATGCACGATGCATCGTAGATTTACACACTTTAATTGTTAATGTAAGAAAGATAATTAGAAATAAATAAAGATGCTTTATCATTAGATCCATTGGAGTAATGCAACAGCGTGCGTACCGCGTACCTACCTCTCTGATTGATTAATATTTAATTATGGGATGATGATGGAGACTTAAAGTTGATAACAATGAATGTGTGCTAGGATTAGGTTTTAATTCTTTGTTTGTTTCTTGCCAACCCAACCCACTTGTCGGCCTTACATTTAAACCTTTTACCCTTTACAGGAGGTCGAAGAAGAACCACACTAGCAGTTTTTTTTCATTTGATCGGTTACTTCTTTATGAAGTTTGCTACTGTGCCGAGTAGTGGCTGCTGGAGTGGAGTTTCCATTTCTTATTAATAAATGTGAATAACAAGTCCAAGCCAACTCCTGGCTTTAAAGCTGCTCAGCTTAAGCCCCTGTACTTCAACTCATCACCTCTACTAGAGGTCTTTTACAGTACACATGAACTCAGTCTTGAATCAATTACTCAACATAATGCAAGCAGTAAGCTACATTAGATTGTTCTTCACTGCGGTAAATTCTGGAATATGCAGTTGCACTGCTCCGTTAACTTGTTTTTTTAAAGTTAAACCCGACTTACTCATATGGATATTTTGGAAGGTGATAAAGAAGAGGATGGAGAGCTCAAGCACCAAGCAGAAACCAGATACTATCGAGGAACAAAAAAAAATTAGGACAAAGTGACAAGTGAATAAATTTTTTGATTTTTTACGCATTTGTCCACCTTAATCTATCCTAATAATAGGATAATGTCCTCAACACACAAACAAGTAGGACAATTTTTCGTCGCTAAAGTCCTGATTTTCATCGTTATAGGATAATAAAACAAAATAAAAATAAAAACAAAACAAAACAAAACTTCGTTTGATAAAAATACCCCTTCCCATACTTTTATTTACACCACACATCATCCACACGTATTTGTTTCTATTATTTTGTATTTGGACGTATTTGTCCGTATTTATTTGTATATGACCGTATATTTAATTGTATTGGACCGAGTATTTGACCAATTTTTTACATATAGATTTCTCATTCGGAATGACGGGTTGTCACAAAATTAAAAATAATATAATGGAACTATATTCAAAAAATTAGAAATATGCATTCAAAAATTTCAATTATAAAAATAAAATTATAGAGAGAAACGTTGAAAATATTTATTAAAATTGAATTAAAACATGAAAAAAAATTCTGTCGGGACGAATTTGGCACTTGTATATTATTGATAAGAATCTGTCGAACCATCAAGAAAAAGCAAACACAAAGAACACATGGAAACAAGTGGGGGGAAAAGAAAGCAATTGTTATCCAATTGTGTTACGAATAAAGGACACCGGACTAGGACGATGATGAGGCGTAGTATGCTGACGTTTGTGTCGTGTCGCACCTTTTTTTAATCATGTTACCATTTCTACAAATAGATAGATTCAAACACAACAAAGGTATCAAAAAGCACTCAATAATTAAAAAAAAATCAATTAGCCACTTAAATAATCCTTAAGAAAATGAAAAATGTTAGTCCACGCGTGCTAATGCTAGTCCTTGTGCGTGCTCTGTGCGGAGACAAATTTCAAAACGTGCTCCAACCCCATTTCGAGTTTTCAACATACAGATCTTCAAACATAACTTACTGTATTAAACAAACTAATCAATTAGCGCATTTGATTTATTGATTATTTTATTTATATCCAAATTTCAATATTTATGAGTAGTCCATAGCATGGAGCTAGCGTGGTAAGTAGAACTCACACTAACACCATACTCCAATCACCCCAGACTGGAGTGGATATTTTATATTTACTTCTAATTTTATACTCCATTATAAAGATTGTCCTTTGGAAAGTGAATCTCTCTGTATCAATTTTGGTACCACTCTAACCTCAAGTTATCCCTCATTTTGGTTGTTGTAAACATTCCCTTTAAACCCCTCAGCTGATGCTGGTTCATCTCTCTTGGTAGCTTTGAAAAGAAGAGAGTGGGTTTAAGACAAGAATGGAGATGGTGAATAATGGGGCTGAGGTCATTTTGAAGAAGTCAAAGTTTAAGTTTAAGAGGATTTGTGTGTTTTGTGGGAGTAGTCAAGGCAAGAAGAGTAGCTATCAGGATGCTGCTGTTGAGCTCGGCAATGAACTGGTACTTATACTCAAAACTTCAGTACATTGTTATGTTGTCTTGTCTCAAATGAGCTTCTTTTATGTGTGTTTGGTTGGTTGGGATTGTAAAAAGTTTGTTTCTTTTGCTTCCTTTGATTCCTTATAGTCCTAAACAAATGCTGATTTCACTTGGGTCAAACTTTTTTTTTATTGTTGTTGTTGTGCTCTGTGAGAGTGTTTCACTTGTTTGCATCTTTGTAACATTGCCGCATTCTAATGTTTGTGAAAGCTGGAATTAGGGCTACATTGAATCCAGTGTTTACGTGATCCGGGATGCTTGAAAACTGCAGGTATCAAGAAACATTGACTTGGTGTATGGAGGGGGCAGCATAGGATTAATGGGTCTGGTGTCGCAAGCTGTTCATGATGGTGGACGCCATGTTATTGGGTAATTTTGGTCTTCCGAGTATATGGACCTAATAAAGAGTTTTAGTTTTAGACTCTAACTGATAGAGTTTGTCATCTTATTGTCCCTTGCAGGGTTATCCCCAAGACACTTATGCCTAGAGAGGTTTGTTTGCTCTCAAAAAAGTCATAAAACCTTTTCATTATATTAATCCATTTATGTTTATATAATAACCGACTACTTAAACTATACGGTGGTATATGGATAACTTGTACAAAAATGTATTTATATTTTCCTATTGATTGGGATCATAAGTTTATTCCTTGCCAGATTCCCCATTTAGTTCATTCTCTTTACTAAGTATATCTAAACTGATTGCTAGGTCAAGCGACAAGTTAAAGTTGTGCCATTTAGATATGTTTGCTTTCTTTCTTACACCTGAAACATGTGATTACTGTTTGCCGAGGCTGTTGGAGTAAGTGAGTGTTTTTCATGTGTATTTTTCTCATTTGTCACTACTTTGTAAGATTCATATCACCTTATGCCTAGTAACTATCCTCTTATGTTCAAATATCCGCATTTTTTTATGTTCCAAATAGATATATCCTCTTCTGCTGTGTAATATAATCATGATATCCACTACTGTTTACTGATTTCCACTCAAATTTCACTTTCCATCTTTATTTGCTATCCATGGGTTTGCACAATATTTTTTTGCTTAATGGCTTTCTGTTCTGACTTTGGTTTTGGTACCCCGTTTGCAGCTAACTGGCCAAACAGTTGGGGAAGTGAAAGCTGTAGCAGACATGCATCAAAGAAAAGCGGAAATGGCTAAACACTCCGATGCCTTCATTGCCCTACCAGGTAATTTTTCGTCAACCATCACTTATTACATCAGCTCATATTTAGCTTCATTCATTGCAAATTACACAATGTTGTTTTGATGCTGACATCGAGTAGTTGCGTACCGCCCCATCCATGCTAATTATACTAACCTCTTAAGATTTGGTACTGGAAACTCAAGGTTATTCTCACGTAGAAATGTGGGGATTAACATCTGAAAAACTAAAGGACCAAAAAGCAGGATTAAAGAGCTAGATTTCAAAAACTTCTTTTTCTTGACACATCAACATCTTGCACTGAATATTTGGAGCGTCCTTCTGCTGCAAATATGCTTTATTTTCCCCATACTTCTACCTTAGTACTCAACCACATGTCCAGTTTCTCTTAGTGACATACATTTCCCAAGATTTGCACAAAATAGATGATATATGGAATCATATTCACTTCTTCTCATAAACTATCGATTTCCCTTTTTTTTTGTAAGCATCAGACTCAATCAGAGCAAAGGATTGAGCTCCCTCCTACTGCAACAACAGCTGGTTTTCTATGTCTTTATTACACTCTAGTGCTTCCCTTACTGTTGAGTTTGCCTTGCCACTTTGGGTGATAATTCATTAATAATTGCACCTTATAGCATTTGACAACTAACACTTACAGCACAGTTGTTTAGACATTCAATTCAATTTGAGGCACCCTTGAATTAGAGCAATGAATGCAAATAGTTAATTGTAATGGAACACCATTTTGGTTGATATGATTGTTAGACTTTTGATGGTGTTTAAGTACCCTTATTATTATTCTTTATCTATAAACACTTTGTTCAAGTACGAAAAGATTATTCATGTAGTTATAGTGCATTGCCATAATCAAACATTGAGTAGGCAAAGCTGACAATCTTCGACTGAAATATGCCAGTCAAGTTGTTTCGTAAAAAACAGTGAAATATCCTACCTTTTCTTTTGGTGAAGGCTTGGTCGAAAGTGAGTTCGCTTCAGTGGGTATCTGATCATTTTCATCTTATCTAGTGCAGGTGGATATGGGACTCTGGAGGAGTTACTTGAGGTTATAACTTGGGCTCAGTTGGGCATTCACGATAAGCCTGTAATGATCCTTTCACATCATGCTGATTTCAGGTTCGATGAGCTTTCGAATGGACTCAGGGCTGATAAACATGAATTTTGTTTTGATAAATGATATCTGTAGGTTGGTTTGCTGAATGTGGATGGATATTACAACTCATTGCTATCATTCATCGACAAAGCGGTTGAGGAAGGTTTTATTTGCCCAACTGCGCGTCACATTATTGTCATGGCACCAACGGCTGCAGAGTTAATGAAAAAGATGGAAGTATGCCACTTTGAAACTTTTGTCAAACTACCATCATTCACATATCTATTTGACTGGATTAATAGTTCACAACTTTACGTTTAAGGAATACATTCCACAACATGAAAGAGTTGCGTCAAAACTGAGCTGGGAAATGGAGCAGTAACTCGGCTACCCGCAAAAGTATGACATCTCAAGGTGAAGCTAGACAAGTGATTTCGGCCAAGGAAGCTGTCACATAGCGAGTAGTAGATGTGAAAAAACCGGTATGGATCGACTAACTAAGGGGACTATTTTGAGGTACTGAAAGCAGAAAACCTTATGTTTAGGAGAACTCCTATCTGTCCAGTGTAGATTTATCGTTCAACCTCACACCATGTCAAGATTCAAGAACAGCCAAATCTATGTAGACAACATCATTCCCATAATTTCGAAAACTTAAAAACTTTAACAAAGGCAAAACCGTAAATCACGTTAGAACTTAACGATCAAATACCAGACACTCAAAAAAAAAAAAAACGTTCCAAATGGGGTCATTAACATACATTACCATACGTATAAAATGAACGGCGAAATAGCTGTATCGTTATCCTCAACCTTGTATCATTCATAACAAATGAGTGTGCAGGCGCCGGCAATTTTTACTGGAAAAAAGTAACACTTCCAGACAAATGTACGAGAAGAGGGAACAAAATATTTGCTAAAAAATAAATACTAGAATTCCAACACTGAATGGTCATTTTATTGTCAAACGCATGAGGTAACTTTTTTTTTTTGATTTATGAGGATTTATACGAGGACTTCCCAGGCGGTCACCCATCCTGGTACTGTTCTCGCCAACCTGCGGAGTTCTTATGAAATCCGATACATCAGTGCTGGTATGATTGCTCCACATAAAGTGACTTGAATAACTGCAAAATCATGGATCTAGTAAGCACTTTGGATGGAACACCAGAATGTTGCTGCTATACATATCGAACTTCAAATTTTATACGCATTAAACTTGGGTGCGTACAAGTGTGTGATATCTACCATGTTAGAGATTCAGTTGGGATATATGAGCTTTGATTGAAGAAATGTTGTAATAGATTATGTGCTCATCGAGAGCTTTTCTCTGCGACAACGATTGTAATACCCTCATATCAATACAAATTAATTATATATTTAAAAGAAACACGTAGACACTATGTACATGAATCTTGAATTGGAATGAGATCTCAAACACCAAACAACACTTAGTCCGAATTCTCTATTGCTTGTACACTCCTATGACCATCGAGGTTTCAACAATTCCATAAAACAATGTCAAATATAAGTTTGAAAACACCAGTGTATGTGAATTTCCATAAAGTAGTGGAGTTTTTTATTCACATTCATGACGCAACCTGCCGTCTTCAATTCATTCTTTCTGACTCTGCAAACTCTGTGAAGCAAAATATGATCCGATCCCATCCGCTTACCAACCACATTGCATTTGGAAGTACATTCATCCTATACTCCGTAAAGGATTATAGAATCGAATTATCTCATGTCCCCATCAGGCCATCCACTGTTGCCATCGATGAAATTGAATATGACAATGACAGCCTCAAACAGCCATAGAATAGAATGATGTCCCCTGTCGTCCATTGCTGCATGCAACTGCATGAATAGTTGGTTCTTCAAAGTGCACCACAGCCACACCCAAGTGCGTACCAACCACCAAACCGTTGTGTACTTCCCGCAGCCACTTGTTTCACCTAACCCTTAGCCAACGTTGGTAGACAAACAAAAATTCAAAATAGATTATTGAATTTGGAAAAGTTATCTTAAAATAGAATAATACAGAGTGTTACACAATATTTAGAAATTTGTAGTTTTTTACACACCAATTTACTTATTCCCATGTCCCAACTTGATTTTTTTTAATGGAAATCACTTTTGTTTAGTTGTCTTATTTCACTAAGGCTCCGTCTGGTTACGAGGAGAAAAAAAAGAGAAAAGAAAAATTTTGAATGAAAATGAAATCATGTATTTGGTTGTAAGAGGAAAAATGTAAAAAATAGGCAAATTGAGATCAAATTTTCCTTACAACTTTCTCATGAAAAAATCATTTTTCTTTAAATTTTCTTCTCCTCACTTTTTTTCCGCAATCGCGATAAACAAGTAATGAAACAAATTTACCCAAAATTTATAACTTTGTTATAATAGGAAGCACACTCGCCCACCAACCACTATAACCAAAAACATAACAAATTTGACCATATCAGCCACGTCTCAGACCTCATCTCCGTCGGATCAAACCATCCAACGATCAAAATTCAAACCAAAACGAAGTCAAAGTCAAACCTAACCAACTCCCACGCACACTGAAGTATACTTCCCTTGTGTGCCATCCTTCGTTCTTCCTTCCCCCACTCGCCATGCCCACCTACCATCTCATCCTCCTCTCCTTCTTATATATAAAAAACCCTACTCCTCCCTCTCATCTACCTCACCATTCACACCAATCTCTCCGATCCTCGGAAATACAAATCATTTACACTTTGATCTTGCAATGGAGACAGTATGCAAGCAGAACGGCACTGTTTTCAAACAGTCTAACGATCCGTTGAGCTGGGGATTGGCCGCTAAGTCCATGGAGGGGAGTCATTTAGCTGAAGTGAAAAAAATGGTGGAACAGTACAGAAATCCATCAGTGAAGCTTGGAGGAGAGAGTTTGACGGTTGCGCAGGTCGCGGCGATCGCCGGACGGGGAACGGAGGTTAGTGTCGAGCTATCGGAAAGTGCGAGGGAAGGTGTGAAGGCTAGTAGTGATTGGGTTATGGAGAGTATGGGAAAAGGGACTGATAGTTATGGAGTTACTACTGGTTTCGGTGCGACGTCGCATCGACGGACTAAGAACGGCGGCGCGTTGCAGAAAGAGTTGATTCGGTTTTTGAATGCTGGGATTTTCGGGCAGGGTGGTAGTGACACGTGTCATGTGTTGGGGAAAGATGCAACTCGGGCTGCTATGTTGGTCAGGATTAATACTCTGCTTCAGGGATACTCTGGCATTAGATTTGAGATTCTTGAAGCGATTACGAGCTTTTTGAACAAGAATGTGACGCCTTGTTTGCCGCTTCGAGGGACGATTACTGCATCCGGTGATCTTGTGCCGCTGTCGTACATTGCCGGGTTGCTGACCGGTAGACCGAATTCTAAAGCCGTGGATGGAAATGGAGAGGTAATTAGTCCTGATGAGGCGTTTAAGCGGGCGGGGATTGAGGGCGGGTTTTTCGAGTTGCAGCCGAAAGAAGGGCTGGCTTTGGTGAACGGGACTGCGGTCGGATCGGGGCTAGCGTCGATTGTGCTGTTTGAGACTAACTATTTGGCTGTTTTGGCTGAGATCATGTCAGCCATTTTCTCTGAAGTGATGCAGGGGAAGCCGGAGTTTACTGACCATTTGACACATAAGTTGAAGCATCATCCGGGACAGATCGAGGCCGCAGCCATCATGGAACACATTCTCGACGGGAGTGCGTACGTCAAGGCTGCCAAGAAGTTGCACGAGACCGATCCGTTACAAAAGCCTAAGCAAGACAGGTATGCGTTGCGGACATCTCCGCAATGGCTAGGCCCGCAAATTGAAGTCATTCGATTTTCAACAAAATCGATTGAGAGGGAGATCAACTCGGTTAATGATAACCCGTTGATAGATGTTTCGAGGAACAAAGCCATTCATGGAGGGAATTTCCAAGGGACTCCTATTGGTGTGTCTATGGATAACACAAGGTTAGCCATTGCGGCCATTGGTAAGCTCATGTTTGCTCAGTTTTCCGAGCTTGTCAATGACTTTTACAACAATGGGTTGCCCTCGAATCTCTCCGGGAGTAGGAATCCCAGCTTAGATTACGGGCTGAAAGGTGCGGAGATCGCAATGGCATCGTACTGTTCTGAACTTCAATTCCTTGGGAATCCGGTCACAAACCATGTCCAAAGTGCGGAGCAACACAACCAGGATGTGAACTCACTGGGACTAATTTCATCAAGAAAGACGGCCGAAGCTGTTGACATCTTGAAACTAATGTCATCAACTTACTTGGTGGCACTATGTCAAGCTATTGACTTGAGGCATATGGAAGAGAACTTGCGGAACACGGTGAAGAACACCGTAAGCCAAGTTGCGAAAAGGACTCTTACCATCGGAGCTAACGGAGAGCTTCATGCATCAAGGTTCTGCGAGAAGGATTTACTCAAAGTTGTCGACAGGGAGTATGTGTTTGCCTACATTGATGACCCTTGCCTAGCTACTTACCCATTGATGCAAAAACTAAGGCAAGTACTAGTCGAGCACGCACTGACCAACGGCGAAAATGAAAAGAATCCGAATTCCTCCATCTTTCAAAAGATCTCAGCTTTTGAGAATGAACTCAAGACACTTCTACCCAAAGAGGTCGAAAGCATGAGAGCTGAAATCGAAAGCGGTAATGCTCCATTGCCGAATCAGATCAAGGAATGCCGATCATATCCGTTGTACAAATTTGTTAGGGAGGAGCTTGGGACAGCATTGCTCAGCGGAGAGAAGGTGAGGTCACCGGGAGAGGAGTTTGACAAGGTATTTACGGCCATGTCCGAAGGGAAGATCATTGATCCAATGCTGGAATGCCTCAAGGAGTGGAATGGTGCTCCCCTGCCAATCTGTTGATCTCTTTTCATTAGACTGCATTTCTTAACAACGACAAAAACACTTGTACCCAAGTCTTGATTCTTAATATCGAATAATAATACACTAAGGTTTTTTTTCCTTTTCAATGAGTGGATACATGTACTACAAGATCATTATAGCATATCTAACTAATTCAAGTACATAATCAACAATTAACGCGCAGACCTAGCGACATCTCCTCCAATACCGGAATGTCATTCCAAAGACTCGACATCAACTACATAACGACTCTACAACAACTCCATTATATGCATCTTCCACACCTACGAGGCGAGAAGAATAAACAACCTTCGCGCATGGGTGTGGAAGGAATAAAAGGCTAATAAATTATTTTAATTATTACTTATTACACTAATGATCATAATTAAAATATTTTTAATCAGAAATAAATCACCCACTAATTACCAGCTAAAGTAGTATCTTGTTTGCTGGTAATTAATACATTAATTATTGTATATAAACAAGCGATTAATCCTTGAACGTCTCCCCGCCATTTCTTGATTCCGAAAACGACGAGGACCCCAGTCGCAAACCCTAGCTTTATCTCTCCTCATCTTTCTCCCAAATCCTATCGCTCCTTACCATGTCATCATCATCCAGCTCCCAGTTTCCATTTCCCCTCAATTTCGGCTGATTCAAGTTTCAAAGAATTTGGCTTAATGCGCCATCGCCGATGCCTTAGGATTAGGGTTTGTGATTGGGGATTTTGGTTTGTTGAGTGGTGGTGGACGAGATGAGAGAGGAGGGAGGGAGAATAAGAAGGTTTTGGGGTGTGACTTTCGTGTTGGTTTTGGTTTTGGGGAAATGTTGGACTGTTTGGTGTGTGGATGGAGATGATTATAGTCAGACTGGGAATTCCGCATTGCTTCCGTTGGTCACGGAGATAATTTACGGTCAATTTTCTAATCTGACTACTATATTTCGTCCGGAGATTAATGCGCGGTTGGGATTTTGTATAAAGGATGTGTGAGTGTTTGGCTTTGCGCCTTCTTTGAATTTGAGGATCTTTGTATATTTGGTCGTATTTGATTACTTCTTAAATTGGTTGTGTTTCAGAGATGCTGAGTGGAATGGTGCCTTTAATTTTACGGGCAAGCTAGATTTTTTGACAAATTGCGTTAAGAAGACGAAAGGTAAACCTTTTTGATATTTGCTGGTGGTGCGTGATGCTAAGTTTGAACTCTGACTGGAGAGCAGTTTATAGAAATGGTTTGAAATTTTGCAGGAGATTTGACACAAAGATTATGTACAGCTGCTGAAATTAAGTTTTATTTCACCAGTTTTTTTGAGAATTCACTTACAAGTGCAAACTACTTGAGACTAAATAGGAACTGCAATTTAACGTCTTGGGCATCTGGTTGTGAGCCTGGTTGGGGCTGCAGTGTGAATGCAAATCAAATGGTGGACTTGAAAAATGCAAAGGATATGCCTGCCAGGACTCGCGATTGTCAACCTTGTTGTGAGGGATTCTTTTGTCCTCAGGGTATCACTTGCATGATTCGTAAGTTCAGATTCTCCTAAATAATAAAAGTCAGCAGAAATAATATTTAAGTCTTCCTTATGAAGACTCTCTTTGTGTGATTTCTACTGCATTAGTGTATACTTCGAATGCTTCCGCATAATAAAATTTGTCCCCATGGATTCATTTTAGTCCTTTCCATATATTTGGAGACCTTAAGTTGAATCAACTAGAGCTTCTGTGCTAAATTCTTGCTTGGTTTTAAGCTATTTGATCTGCTGCAAATTCAGTTCGAAAGGTCCATTCATATAAGTTTTCAGTGTGAAGCAAGTTAACTGATCGTAGTAGCGTGCGTTTCATAAACTTGCCTTTGTATTGGGTTGTCTCCAATAAGGTGAAAGTCATTTGTTCTCTTAGTTTATTTGGTTCTCCAGTTACCTTTATTCAGGGTGTTTTGGTCCTACATGTCTTAATTATGGATTTCATGATGTACATTCTGTTTCTTGCATGTGAATGAAGCTTGTCCGTTAGGTTCCTACTGTCCGCAAGGAAAGCTTAACAAGACTTTGGGTGTTTGTGAACCGTAAGCTTGCAATTCACTTGACCTGTTTGTGAACCGTAAACTCATAGTTTGTGTAATGCCCTTGATCTCTAATGCTATCAGTGTGGGATACTCTTTTCAGATACCGCTATCAACTACCTCCAGGACAGCCAAACCATACTTGTGGTGGTGCTGACATCTGGGCTGATGCTACTAGTAGCGAAGAAATATTCTGCTCACCTGGATCATATTGCCCAACTACTACTAAGAAAATTCCATGCAGTAGTGGGTATTGCTTTTCTTTCTTCTCAAATATATTTGCATAAAACTGCTATAGAAGCTGATATTTGACCAATGTTTTATGATCTTACACAAGATGTGCATCGTCCCAATTTATTTAAATTGTCTTCTTGTGTGATGCAGTCATTACTGCAGGACAGGTTCAACAGCCGAAAGAAGTAAGTTTCCCACTTATTAAAATCGATAAGTTATGTCTTATTTTTCATACATTTAGCATCCGCATGTTCAAATCATCATTAGATCTGACAAATATTTATATGCGAAAAGTGCTCCTAGATTTCATGCATAGAGCTGGTTGCCTTGCTTTAGTAATTAATTTAACAGCTATTTTGTGGCCTGCATTTTTTCTTTGTCATCTCTTAATCATGCTTTGCTCTCGGCAAAAATAATAAGAAGAAGCATGAATATACGTTTCTCATGAAACTGCAGGGTGCTTCAAACTGACAACTTGCAATGCAAACACTGCAAATCAAAATATTCATGCCTATGGGATCATGCTCCTTGTAAGTTATAACTTCCAGCTTTCAGGGCATGGCACTAAGATTTACTTTTGTAGAAGAATTACCAAAATGATTCTGTTTTTTTTCTTTCTATATGAAGGTTGCTTTGAGTACTCTACTGGTTGTAATTTACAACTGTTCTGACCAAGTTTTATCAACTCGAGAAAGAAGGGCAGCAAAGTCTAGGGAAGCTGCGGCAAGACATGCAAGAGAAACTGCACAGGCACGAGAAAGATGGAAATCTGCAAAAAATGTTGCCAAAAAGGGTGCTTTTGGGCTCTCGCAACAGTTATCACGCACATTTTCTCGTAGGAAATCATTGAGACAGCATGATTCACCAAACCTTTTTGGCAAATCCAAAGTTGATTCTGGTTGCGATCTGCTACCACCTCCGCCAGGTGCTGCATCAGGTCAGAACGACAACAAAAAAGAATCCAGTGCATTAGCTAAAGCTTTCCGTGCCATCGATGACGACCCAGAGAGTGCGGAAGGTTTCCATATCAATATTGGCGACAAAAATATAAAAAAGAATATGCCAAAGGGTAAACAGTTGCATACACACAGCCAGATCTTTAAATACGCGTACGGTCAAATTGAGAAAGAAAAAGCTCAGCAGGATAAGAACTTGACGTTCTCTGGCGTACTATCAATGGCAACTGATGAAAATATTAAAAAAAGGCCGGTGATCGAGGTTGCTTTCAAGGATCTGACGATCACCCTGAAAGGGAAAAATAAGCATCTGCTGAGATGTGTTACTGGGAAAATCATGCCTGGACGCGTTTCTGCTGTCATGGGTCCTTCAGGAGCTGGCAAGACAACATTTTTATCTGCTCTTGCCGGAAAAACAACAGGGTGTTATAAAACAGGCTCCATTCTCATTAATGGGAAAGATGAACCCATTCAGTCGTACAGGAAAATAATTGGTTTTGTTCCCCAAGATGACATTGTGCACGGGAATCTTACAGTAGAAGAAAACCTTCGGTTCAATGCAAGATGCAGGTAAGCTTTACACTTTTGTTAGCATCAGCACGGTCCATAAATACAAAATATTAAGCATTTTTTTATTTTCTGAGTTTAGGGTCACTTATGATTTCTTAATGAGGGCTGCAAATATATTGCCACTGCTTTTGTTAACAGAAAAAGATGGCATCGATTGCTACAAGCCTCAAACAAGGAAGCCTACACATGAAACACTTATAGCTCAGTCACGTCTGCACATGCAAATGACCATTTTATCTAGAGGGATCCTTTGTTGAATTTTACCTAAAATGGTCCTCTGTGGTACTTTTCCTAGGAGAAAACCTAGATATTTCCACACTATGTCCTTGACCTTTGGTATCCTACAAGTCTAGGTTTTTATGTATGATTATAACTCGTTTCATGGTATCTTGCTGGAGAAAAAATAAAGCGAGACGAAAAGTGCAAGTTCAATTGTTCGAGACTGGACATTGCCTTGTATTGCTATAGACCGGCAGGCAGTTGATTGTAGTTTCATGACTAGCTGGAACCTTTGAATTTCGAATGATACTGCTTATCTGGCAGTGGCTCATAAATTTAACATCCTTTAATGTGTTCATTTACGTAAGCTGCATTCTTAACATTTGAGCCATTCTTACTTTATCTTTTTATACCTTGGACAGACTTGCAGCAGACATGCCAAAGCCCGATAAGGTGTTGGTTGTGGAAAGAGTTATAGAGTCATTGGGGCTGCAACCTGTGAGAGACTCTTTAGTTGGAACAGTTGAAAAACGAGGAATATCCGGTGGCCAAAGAAAACGTGTCAACGTTGGGATAGAGATGGTTATGGAACCGTCTTTGCTCATCTTGGATGAACCAACTTCTGGTCTAGACAGTTCATCTTCCCAGCAGCTTCTTAAAGCTCTGAGGCGTGAAGCTCTAGAAGGGGTGAACATTTGCATGGTTGTTCATCAACCAAGGTATGCTCATCTAATGCACATATTCCGTAGCTAGTAATTTTTTTTGTAAGGTCCCATCGATATGGAAACCATATAAATCTCATTTTCTGGTGAACTTAAAGAAGTGTATGTACTCATACTGAACCATAACACTTTCCAAAAAACTAACTGAGCAATTTTGCAGCTACACCTTGTTCAAAATGTTTGACGACTTGATACTATTGGCGAAAGGTGGTCTTACAGCGTACCATGGATCGGTGAAAAAGGTTGAAGAATACTTTGCTGGTCTTGGTATCAATGTACCTGAACGTGGCAATCCTCCAGATTACTTCATAGACATTTTGGAAGGCATAGTGAAACCAACTGCTCCTATCACTCATCAACAGCTTCCTGTTAGATGGATGCTTCATAATGGATACGCAATACCCCATGATATGCTGCAACTAGCAGAAGGACTTGGTGCATCTTCAAGTGCAAGTATTTCAAGTGAGGCTAGTGTTCAAGGTAATGAACACTCTTTTGCTGGAGATCTATGGCAAGATTTGAAGTTCAGTGTTGGACAAAAGCGAGACAGTATACTACATAATTTTATGAGATCTGCGGACTTGTCAAATCGACAAACTGCCGGAATTCCTCGTCAGTATAGATATTTTCTTGGAAGGTATAATATAGCAGTTGCCGCATACCAATCACGTTGAAACTAAAGGAACGCTCATCATCAAAATTTTAAAGTATACAAATAGAAATCTCCCGGGCTCATTTGTTTACGGTTTTTGTTTTTCAGGGTGACTAAGCAACGACTCCGAGAAGCTAGAATACAGATAGTTGATTACCTTATATTACTACTTGCCGGAGCATGCTTAGGAACTCTTGCTAAAGTAAAGGATGAAACATTTGGTTCTCTTGGGTACACCTACACTGTTATTGCTGTATGTAAGTGTTTGCACCTAATTTTATTTTTCTTTGATTCTGCGGATGTGAAGGCATCTTTACTCTTCTAGAGATCCTCTACTATTTATACTTATATTCACTGCTTTGTGTTGCAGCACTTTTATGTAAGATTGCCGCTTTGCGATCATTTTCTCTTGAAAAGGTGATATACAAAAGGGAGCGGTCAGCTGGCATTAGCAGTCTTGCATACTTCCTCTCCAAGGATACCATTGACCATTTTAACACAGTTATCAAGCCGTTGGTGTATCTTTCCATGTTTTTCTTTTTCAACAATCCGAGATCATCCTTCCAAGACAATTATGTGGTTCTTATCTGCCTGGTGTACTGTGTTACTGGCATAGCTTATATATTTGCCATATTTCTCGACCCTAGTCCCGCGCAACTGGTAATGCTTCTTTTTTACATTTTCACACAAGCCTTCATCTTACTTATCCACTTACAAGTATTATTCTCGATGTCCAGTGGTCTGTGCTTTTTCCTGTTGTTTTGACGCTAATTGCATCTCAAGATAAAGATTCTACAGTTGCCAAACATTTTGCCAAGTATTGTTATACGAAGTGGGCTCTGGAAGCGTTTGTCATTGCAAATGCTGAAAAGTAAGTTATCTACATGATGCCGCTATAGCTGCAAGTACTGTACAGTCCTTGCACAGGTCATTGGTTAATATGTCCTTGCACAGGTACTCAGGAGTCTGGCTAATTCAACGATGTGGTTCATTGATGACCAGTGGCTATGATCTGCGCGACTGGAACCTCTGTCTAATAATACTAATACTCATGGGCATAGTTAGTAGGATTGCAGCCTTTTTCTGCATGGTAACCCTTACAAAGAAATGACCAGGAAATTTAATTCACACTCTTTCTGTAACTTAGCATAGCGTCCCGTTCCTGCGTTCCAACGGAGATGAAAGTGGCTGTGAAGCTTTGGAACTAACTAACCGTAGCAGGACTCGAAGAGATGACTAGGTGCACATAATTAACAAGCAAAGATCATCTAACAAAAGTTGTTGTTGATACTTGTAGTTCAGGTTGAAATCATGGAAAGAGACTTGGGCAGATTGTAAATGCATTTACCCTCTTTAGGGTTCTCATTGTTGCTGATTATTCACACCATGTAAATTTATAAACAGATACAGACAAGGGATGGACTGTATGGTATTAAATCGCATATTCAAAATACCATAAAAAGCGCAAGGGTAACAAAAAACACTTGTATCCTAAAAGATGAATGGAGCCATATGAGAGCACTGAACTATTTTAAATGTATCTCAATGGTGGAGACGAATAAGGTTAACCCTGCTGTTGTTACTGTTCTAATACATGGTGCCACATTTCATCAGAAGTGTCCCTAACAAAAGCACTGCCACTAACAATTGCAATGGCCTTTCGGCCCATCAATATGGTGGCATTCTTACTCAAGCTTCCAACAAACATTTTTCGGCTGACACTAAAAGGAAAATGATTTCGAACTTTGAAACAAGTAACACTACTCACTAATGTATCCCTCTCTTCAGAAACCATGTAACAATACAATCTTGTCTGCCCATTTTTTTCGCAATATGTGCAATACAGTTTTTTTTTCTTATCTTGACACGTGAACCTCTGCCTTGACCACGTATTGCTGCTAGCCGCAGAGCTCTCCGGGATCTCATCATATGAGCTCCTATATGTCCTTCGCCGCATTGTGTCGGTCAAAACTGTATGATAAAACTCATAAAACATTCAAACCCAATCCTCCTCATCTTCTTTCACAGTCGCCTTACATCATCCACAATTCTCCATTGCACC
>JAWWMW010008747.1:2680-18230 GCA_035048345.1 Echeveria elegans
AAACAACAATCTTCCTGGGATTGTGGGCTTGCGTGCATACTGATGATTTTAAGAACTCTAGGGATTGGAAGCTGCAAAATTGAAGACTTAAAAGATCTTTGCAACATTAACAGGTGCTCTGCTACTGGCTAGATACACATATGCTCTTTGTGTCCCAACAATACATGAGTAGGATAAGTTTCACAAATGAAATTTCATCACCATGGTAACAAGCTTCATTTTTAGTATTCAAGTTTGAACATTTGGTTGTGTGAGCCCATATCGCTCCGTCCCTTTGAGCCCTTAGAGATGCAAATGCAACCATTGAGTGGGTTAAACTCTTTTAGCATGTGTCAAGATACTATTCATTAGAACCTCATTCAAATAATATTGCGCACATACATAACTACATGGACCAAGCAGTATGTATAGAAAGTATTCATAATGTCCATTTTAATTTAATCATCAACCTTATTTACAAGTAAATTGTAGCGAAATATTTGTTTTTATAAGCGAATAAATAAGAAATATTTTCTCATCATTGCCTCCCTTGGAATCAATCAGTAGATGGAGTTTGGTAAAATTTTAAAGACATGTAAATTAATATATAGTGATGGTGAGTTTTAAACTGATTTTTAGGTTGTTTTATATGAATTTATCAAATATGATGTTGGTCCATGGGTTTGGTCGAGGCTCCCGTATTTTTGTCCTCCGGAGTATTTTTGAAGGATGGGTTAATTTTTAGTCTAACTCATCATGGTCGAAGCTTCCTTGTGGTTGTCCGTGGGAGTACTGTGAAGGTTGGGTACTTGGGTTAATCTTTAGTTGGACTCATAGTATTGGTACGACGGTGCTTCTGCTGTTAAAGAGTCAACTGGATTTTGCTACGGCTGTTTATGTTGCTTATTTTGCTACGGCTGCACAACTCTTTGTTTGAGCCTTCTATTCATGTATATTGCATTTTGCAGTTTGCATCTGTATGTGCAATTTTCAAAAATGAGTATAATATTGTGTTTACTGCATATAAGCATAAACAGATGTGAGTTGCCTTTTTGACATCATTCATTTAATAGTGTCTAAGCTTCTATATCAAGATATGCATTATGAAATTTGAGTCTGGCTGATTGTTTCCCCATATGCATAAGTTTAGTAGTATTTCATAGCCATTTAACAGCCACATTGTCTGGCTCCTAAGGTGCTGTCATTGATGAATCTTCATGGTGCTATTTGTGTAGCATTTGGACGGTGGACTTGGCGTATTTATTGCAGAAGTTTTCAATTAAGTTTTCTTACTTCACTGTAACACTTGGAGCAAATCCAGCCTATTCTGCTGAGAAGTTCTATGTGGTAATTATATAGCTCTTTTCCTTGGTGAAGACATGAAACCCAATTCACATGTTTTTGTTTATGGGTTGCTGCATTGCTTCAAGTTTCATTGTTTTACTGGGAATTCATTGGATATTTTTGTTTTCCCGTGAAAACATTACACTTTCTAGTGTGCCACTGAGCATATCTCCTAATGAACACTTTTTGTTCATCAGAGCCCGGATTTTGAAATGAATTGCCATACATTGCAGGAACAATTTTCCAATGATCTAGTTCGAGTTGATATGTTGTTTCGCAATGCAAGCAAAGCTGGCATTGATATACAGGTTTTGATCTTTCATTTGCAATCATTGGATATTGTAGAACGCAACTCAAATCATTTCGTTAAATGTAAAGGATTTCGAGCATTCATTATCGTTGAAAACTATGCTGGCACCCACTATCATTGATAGGAACACCTTTTATCTTTCTCTCTCACTTTTGCTCCAGATTTCCATGCTTGGCGATGTTCTTTCGCATCTTAATTATACTAGTAATGAGTCATTTATCATGCTATTCACAGTGCAGATCTATCAGTGAGCATGAGATTGCTTCGTTTATTTTGACAGGGAAATATGTTGCTGTTGCCTTGGTTGATCAGTCCAAACTTAGGTAAGTGACAATCACTTTTCTGTCTTGTCTGTATTTGTCTGACTAAAATGTAAGAGAAAAATCCTCACAGAAACCTCCTAATTTTTGCAGTGATTCTTGGTTAAATAAGCTTTTTCTCCCTGATTTTCTTGGGCATGAGACTGCATACACTGGTAAGAAGTTAATTTTTTCTCATTACCATAACCTGAATTATTGCTGAAATTCATGTGTGTAGAATGGAACTGTGAAGGAAATTATATGATGTGCACCTTTAACTAATTGTATACCCTTCTTCCTCGACCCTCATAATATTTTTTCTATTAATGTATCTTGTTGTGATATTTTAATCATGTCAATTCAAATGGTGAAATCGATAGTTGGCTGCCTAATCTTTTTCACAAGGTGGCAGGACATCTTCGATTTAGCATGAGAATCCTCTTTTCCAATAAATTCATTTAAAAAACCTTACTCTTTCTTTCATTACTCTAGTTTCTCAAAGTGTTTTAGCAAAACCTTCCTCGCGATAGATTCAGGGATGTGCAATGCTGTATGTGTATGTGAAGTTTATAAAAGTTACATGCACGTGGGTGTGAATGACTGTTTGATGGACATGGTCTAAACTTTTTAGAGGGTGTATGTGCGCACAGCTGTGAATATGTGTCAATTGAGGGTTGAACATAGTATTCATGAGATTATCAGATAATTTAAAGTTAAACCTATCTTGCTTTGCTTTGCTTTTCTTCAGTTAGTGTTTTCACCATTTGGTTTCTATAGCGTGGTTAATTATTGAGTAATCTCGTTTTTGGGATTTTAATTGCTGTCTTTGTTGGCATTAAAGATAAGAACCCTCAATAGAGATGATGTGCAAACTGGCTAACTGACTATCCATGTAGTTTTAACTTTTACCCTTAATTATTTTTGCTTAGGTCACTATATTGTTATATGTGGCTATAATACGATAACTGATGCATTTGAAATCCGAGATCCAGCAAGCTCTAGGTATTTTCCACACTTCATGTTTTTGGTTTTGTTTTGTATTCCGTTTTTGCATTGTAATTATCGAGTCTGAGAAACAAAAATGGTTATCCTTGCAGAAGGAGCAGAATAATCACATCCAAGTGCCTAAAAGAGGCGCGTAAGTCTTTTGGTACAGACGAAGATCTTCTCCTAGTAAGCTTCTTGTGCTTACTGTATCCGAAATCTCCTGTTGATCATGCTTAGGCTGATCATCTGTGTCATGAATGTTGTTAAATTCACAGAACCCATGTGAATGTGACTTGCTCTTCTGATGCAGGTTTCTTTGGAGGGTCCTGACTCCTGAGGATCAAGGCCATCAGTATAGATGTCAATTGTATATTTAAAGATCAACACTGCCTTCTGTGAGTGTTTACATTATACATCAAGCAGTGCAAATGGTATATAAGTGTATGCGCTACTGCTCTTATTTGGGAGTAATAAACAATTTATCCTATACTTGAATCACCGCATCTACTTTTATGTGCTTATAACTTGCGCACTATGGCACCAAACATGTGAACATAGTAAAGACTAATTGGATAAAGCTAATTGTATGACATTGTTCCCTTTTGTTCATGGAAACTTGCATCTATTTGTTTTACTGATACATACACTTGATTTGTTTAATGTTTCAGGTCCAACCTCATGTCTTTCTTGCGGTGGCTGTGTCCTATTCAACGTGTAGACCCCTCTGTTTTGTGTGTCAGGTTAGCGCATCGGGTTATGCATACATTTTCAACATTTAAGTTGCCATGTGGAGGGGAGATGCTGGAATCCGTGTGTTTTGTGGGCGTGTGCCGTTCATTCTTTTCTTCTTTTATGTACGTGCTTCTATCTTGAAAATAAGCGGGGTTGAAACATGAAACTAAAAAAAGAATTCTTTATACTAGTATTTAGTAATTACTATCATTGAGGAAATGGATAAACTGGAGAAACACAAAAGATTGTCTGCACGACCAGATTATTTAAAGCTTCAACAGTGGTGTCCTTACGCAGACAAGTGACTTCATGTAGGATTGGCCTAATTCTCGACCTGTTTATAAACAATATTTGAGTTTGTTTTGAGTTGTATTTTAAAATTGGTTTGAGATTTTTATTTTTTTCAAAACTTTTTTGTGACACAAACACTCAATTGAATCACTCTACACCTCACTTCCACCATCGCCACCACCGACGACCATCGGCGCTCTCGCCGACCGCCGTCGCTCCCGCCACTGCCGATCGCCGCTACCATCATTTTTCGGTCGGCCGCCTCACCGCCACCACTTTTCGGCCAGCTGCCTCACCTCCACCACCACGTTTATAATTTAACTATAATAAAATGCATAACCTAAAAATGAGCAAATGAATTCAAAATTATTTGGTCGGAAGTTATGGTGGTGGCCGGTCAGAAATTATGGTGGCAACCTATCGGAAGTTGTGGCGGCCGGTCAGAAGTTGTGGTGGTGGCCAGTCAGAAGTTGTGGTGGTCGGATGAGGTGCAAAGGTGTTACGAATGAGTAAAATGGATGATTTTTTTTGAAATGTTTATAAACAACAACAAAAATTGAGATGATTTTGAGAAGGGTTTTGAGTTTAATTTTTAGTTAAAAAAGTGATTGAAAATGTATTCAAAATAAATTCAAACGTTTTCAACGTGTGTTTATAAACTGGGCATCCGTTTTCAATGGGTATTTGAAACTGATGACTCATTTAATCGTCTTCGAGCTATGGATAGATAACTCATTCATTTTTTTAATCAATGACATGTTCATCTGTTTTTATCAATAATGATGTTCGTGTATTAGTTTGTGTTACTGCAGTATGTGAACCAGTACATAAAGCTATGGCCTGAGATGTAAGTTAAACATTTGCTCTCACATTACAATCAGCGGTGGAGCCAGGAGGGGTGGAGAGGGATCGCCCGAGCCTTCCGTGCCTGAAAAAATCCGTTAGTACCGTACCGAAGAGTCGACCGACTTCATCTTCTCCGTCTGTCCCACGCTTGAAGAATCAATTGCACCAAACAGATTGGGAATCGGAGGTCGGAATCTTGAAACCCTAAAACCCCAATTTGCGTTTTGTTCTCGGTTCAAGAATGTAGATGCTGTGTTTCAAAACGCAGCAGCACAAGGAAGCTTTTTAAAAGATGAAACGCGCCAACAGCGCCTTTCTCATTTTTGCCAATTGGGCCAGGCCCATTAAGATCACAAACTCCCATCTGTAGCCAAAAACAAAAAACAAACAGAGCAGCAGCAGCAAAGTCCCACTCGGACCATGGACTCAAATGCATTAGCTCCATTCTTCCTACATCACTTCAAATCATTCCATTCACAAAGCATCAATCAACAGACCACACATGGACCTACTGAACTTGGCTAGCTTACAAAATCCTAACACAGATTATTGTGGGATTTCAACTCAGTGTCGAGGAAACCTTCATGCACACTAGAATCAAGCTCCACATTTTCATCAAACAAATCCAATCCAGAAATCCAGTCGAAAGCTTGATATCCTGCGAGACTTCTTGAAGAATCAATTGCACCAAACAGGTTGGGAATCGGAGGTTGGAATCTTGGAACCCTAAAACCCCAATTCGCCCGTTTTGCTAAGTTTTTGTTAAAAAAAAGAAAACAGACGACGATACGACGCGAAAAGAAGCCCTAGTCGAGACCGACAGGCGACAACAGACCAAAGACGCGATGGAAATTTGAGGCGAGCGAGAGGAGATGACCGAAGACGCGACATGTAGACCTGACATAATCTTAATCGAACTTGGTGTAAATTGAAAGTATAAGTAATTCTAGGATTTTCGATCTGATACACAAGGATCAGATAAAAAAGTAGGTATTGATTGTTTTGATGAAAGTTATACGGTTTCCGATCCCGGATTGGGTAAATCGATTGATGTTTAATGAGAATATTCGAGACCGTATTCGTCGAGAATATGTAGCTAAAGGTCCTTGTCAACCAAAAGGTCATGACTTTTCAAGAACAAAGTTTGGAAATGATAATAGATGTTTTAGAGATGTTTGGTATGATGACTTGTCATAATGATAATAGTTTTATACAAAAGACTTCTCATCTATGGAGCTTCTAATGATGTCTCAAGAACTTCAAAATTTTGTTTTTTCTATGAGAACTGATACACGATTCTTCGATATTGAAGATTTGTGTGATGTATCAAAGAAGATGGTTGGAACTATGAAAGACAGAATATTTCCATCAGTCTTTCGCTTGGTTGAATTAGTCTTGCTCTTACCTGTAGCGATTGCGACTGTTGAAACGTTTTCTGCAATGAAACATGTGAAGACAGAGTTGCAAAGCACGATGGGGGATAAATATTTGAACGATTGTTTATTGATGTACATTGAGAAAGAATTATTCGTGGATATTCTCAATGAAAGAATCTTAAAGCGTTTTCAACATATGGATACTCGTAGGCGTCAATTTCCGGACCTCTCTAGATCTAGTGCTATTTAAATTGTAATATTTTTGAACAGAGTATATTAAATTTATATGACATTTCCCCTCATTTTCTTGATTTTTTTGAACCGAATCATCTATTAATTTGTACTGTCCGAAAAAAATTCGGTGTCGCTGCCCCCAAACCCCCTTCAATTTCCGACCCCTCGCCAGGAAATTTCTGGCTCCGCCCCTGATTACAATATACAAAGATTCGGTGCAAGTCAACCTAACAAAACGACTACCCTAATTGTTTACCCCGACTCCGTTCTTCGGTGTTCGTCGTTATCAATAATCATATACTCACTGTGAGACCATCACAAAGAGTGCGTGGAAGATCAAAATGTGTGTTTGCTGAACAACTCAGTATAAAGGCATGCGACGAAAAAATAACCCTACTTCGAATAGAAATGAAATGTGTCTTATTTGTGAACTGTTTTGCAACCTGTGAATATCGATTAACAGCAGCCAGCACGAATCAACATGGAAACCAAACGACTTGTAGGTCTAATTAGAGGTGACAAATGGATGGATTGGGTGGACTATGAGTGGATTTTGAACGGATTGGATTTTATATGGTCTAGACCATTTAATCCATTTAGTGTAAATGGATTGGATTAACTGGATTATGGATTAAATGGTCTAGGCAACGGTCAGTCAACGCCGGTCAACAGTCGGTCAATTGGTTGAATCAAACTCACTAAATTGTTAGTGGATTATAAATGAATAATAAATGGATTGTTAATGGATTGTAAAAGGATTTTTTAATGGACAATTTATGGACAATTTAAATAAATTGTTCAATTTACCACCTCTAGGTCTAATTATGTAGTTAGATTTAGATAGAAGTGGACATCAGTCTTTTTATTTGATTTGATCCTACTTTACTAGTAGTATGATGTTTAATGTTGCGTAAGTCAAAGAGGCAAATGATAGCAACCAAACGCAGGTGCGATGATGTTCAAGTGTTTTGCTTTTGCGTTCTGCCTCAGCAATTATCGTATTGGGCGGCCTAAACATTGAGATATCGGCCAATTGCTCGATATACCAAAAGTAGTTAAAATGAACATGTTATAACTAATCATATATGTTAGAGTCTTGATGACGTTAACCATATGACTGATGCTCGTTGCGGACCAGTGTAAGATCATCTCAGTACCAGTACTACATGAGTTTGAGAATAGAAATCAACGCATATTATATATATCTGTTTGATTTTCGGTATCTGAAATATTCGCTAATGTCTACTCTAAATGTAAGATTGATTTTTAGATATAACAGATTGTGTAACTAACATTTGTATTCAAATATTCACCTGGATGTTCAAGCACCGGGAATTTGTTAGACACTACCAGATGACATAGATCTCCGTAAGATTCTTCCATGTTATCATTCTGCTTTGGTAAAATAACCCTTGTTCTCGTATATAGTAAAGCAGTAGAAAACTGTATTAGTTCGTCTAGTGTTTTACTCATCAATAAAAAGTTATTTGAAAACCTTCTAGCTCAGACTAGGAGGTCGTGATTTTTTCTCAGTTGAATTTCTATTATAAATTGATCAGTCCCCTTTACTTTATTGTTATTTAGTATTTCGCCGTCTAATTTAAGTAAACATTTATTCTACTATTTTCCATAAGCTAATTTGATCAGACAATTGGTATCAGAGCCTAATGTTCTTGATTTGATCTATCTTTGCAGATTCAATGGTGAAAATATTAGGATAACTTCTGGTCTCCGCCTCTATTGAAGAGTGGTGAATATGACCAATGGACTGACAAATTCAAGTCACATGTGTGCTCTGTATGTGCAATTGTGAAAATCATCAAGAAAAGAGATGGAATCGCATGCAAGTTAGATGGTGAGGAAGATAATGAAGATGACTATGAGGATGAGGATTACCGCATTTTGGAACAAAATAACCAAGCCAAAAAATTGTTGCACCATGCATCGAGTGATAGTGATATGAGAAAGGTCTTTAGACACAAAACTGACAAAAACCATCCGGGATGCACTAGAAAGACTTTATGCAGGAAACCATGACGTAAAAAGAAATTGCCTTGTAGTCGCACTAAGGGAATACAACACAATAGCCCAAAGAAAAGATGATTCTCTGAGTTGATTTCACTCTAGATTTCAAGGACTAGTAGGACGACTGACAAACTTAGGTGAAGACAAGGAGGAATGACAACTAACTCGCCAATTTCTTCAAACATTAACTCATGAATACGATATATTTGTCATGACACTAAACACACAAATTGGTGTTAAAGATCCGAGTCTGAAGGATATTATGGCCAAACTACTAAGTCGAGCAAATATTCAGGAAGGAAAGATGGCCAAAAGGAAACAATAGTCAGTCGATTGCCCTAAAAGTAGAAGAAGCATCCGAGAAAACTCAAGCTGAAGATCTGACGATGACTTAGATGAAACTAATGCACTATTCACTCGTGCACTCAGAATGAATGAACTTAACGCACAAAGAAAATTCAACCGAAACAAAGAGTAAATGAGAAGGAAAAAAAACCACTGCACACATATATGTGACTCGCTGGAACTGTCAAGAAAACTATCATTTGTCTAAGGGTTGTACGAGACAACAAGCTGGAAAGCCAATCTAATAATATACTTTAAGCAATGCTGGCAGCATGGGGATATTCAGAAGGTGATGATGAAGAAGAGCAGCCTGCTAGGGTCACATGCTTAATGACATTCCAAGATTACTCGTTCTCATCAGAAAACATACCCATTCCCAAATTTTACTCAAAATTTTCAAAATTTAAATTAGCTACTGTTAAGATAAATCAAATAAGAGGGAATGAGAGACTCAACACTCTCATTGAAAAACAAGAAGATGAGATTGTAGGCGTTAAAAAGGAAAATGCATTGTGGTCAGAGAAAAAACACAATTGAAGAGTGAATAATTGAAGCTAAAATCAAACAATGAGAACGGGGAATGCGACACATTTACTGATCTGCGAAGAGAGATGGGAATATTGAATAGTATATGTCCTAACTAAAGCGGGAAAGAGGAATCTCACAAAAATCAACGATAACATGGAGAGCGATCAGAAAAATTACCACTCATATTTCCAAAATCATTATGGAAATCAGTTGCTTGAAGATGAGTGAAATCAGTTTCGGAGTAATCAGCAAAGTTAACCTCCTTCCCCTTTCTAGCCTGTGACTCAGCATAGAGTCTGGCAAAATGCTCGGAAGAACGACATGTTCTGGCCCAATGGCCCTTGAGGCCACATCTGTTACAGGGTGAGTTTTGACCATTTGATGATCTGGAACCCTTTTCAATAATATTGGGTTTACCTTGGTTCCACTCACTGCGGTTCCTTTTGTGGTCCGAGTTGTTAGGCTTAGGTGGGTTTTGGTTATGATTATAACCACCTCGACCTCTTCCTTGACCACGACTACGACCGCGACCTCGTCCTCGTGCACGACCATTACCTCGGCTTTGATTATTGCCGGTGTGTTCAGATTTGTCGTGATTGACAAAGTAATGGTGTAAATCACAACGTTTTATTATAGGGGATAATCTGCCAATATAGTAATTCGATATTATACACGAACAGAAATATAAATATAAAAGTTTAAGTAATTACTACTCAGTTGGGCACATAGTCATGCTGCTAACGTGTTATAAATACCTTAAAATTTTGGGAATTTCTGGGAACTCGTTGAAATTCAAAAGGACTAAAATATATTTGGAATTTAAGAGAGAAGGAGGAGGCGAAGGTGTACATTTTCCCTTTACCTTCACCCTCTATTTATAGCAAAACATACACGACAATTTTATAATATTTTCTTACATGTAGAGCTCACTTCTTAAATAAGCGGGACCGACAAGCATGACTTTTACAACAGAATCAAGATTTGTTGTTAAACAATTCTTGAAAGGTTTGATCTTTGATACGTGATTTATGTCATCTTCGCCATCGGCACGATCTATTCCTAGTTAACTAAATTAGCCATTGGCACACAGAACATGGTATGTCATTGTCGACCGCGTCATGAAAATGAAGATTCTTACATTAAGAAAATTTATCCGCAGCCATCTAATAATAGCATCCTACGTTTACCATAGGAGTATGAGATACAAAATTGGCTAATCAAGTTAATGGATCTATAACTTGACACTTAGCTTAAAAGTCTTGTGATTATAACATTTCACATCAAGAACCACATTGTTGTATTATTAATTCACATCTATCTATATAAAAGAATATCTAACTAACAAACCATACATTTACCAACAACATCTAACTAAATTCATATATTTACCAACAACATCTAGCTAAATCTTTATCATCTAACTAAACAATTCCAACTAAATATCTAACTAACAAACCATACATTTACCAACAACATTTAATTAAATCTATACATTTATCAACAACATTTAACTAAACCATTCCAACTAAATTAAAAATTAAAACTTAATTAAAAATAAAAAATAAAAAATAAAAAATTTAAATTTAACAGAGAAACATTCCGGTCGGACGACGAAATCACCAATAGTAACTGAAATGTATAAAAAGCGTTTCGCTCTCATCTCTCCTCCACCAAACGTTTTCCTCTTAACTCAAGAGCCGACAACAACATGCGTCCCTCTTCCTCCTCGCTACCGCAACCCAATTGCGTCTTACCCGGCGGCTCACGACGCGTCAACTTTCCTTAACCTCCGCCGACCCGGTTTCATCATCTCTATAAAAATTTCTAAGTCTGAGCAAAATCGCTCGGCGGCGACGACCGCTTTGCCACTCCAATCCAATCAACTCACAGTGAGAAATCCGATCAAATCGATTCCTTCACAATGGCGAAAGCCTCTTCCAGACTCACTCAACACAGTCCTTAAGCTCCGCTACTCCTCTCTGTCACCTCTCAACTCCAAATCGACTACAAAAAAACCACATCTCCTCCGCCACATCCTCAGCCCTAAACCCTATTCCACGTCCAACCCATTTCACTCCACGTCAACCCCTCTCAGAAAGCCCCTTCCTTTTCCAACAACCCCAAATTTCAAATTATGATCTTTCGTAACTGTTAGCGATTTAACATCGATCAGACAACTTTCATTAATGAATGTGGTAGAAAAGCCTGTGAAGGTTGCCAAAAGTTCATTTTTGAGGTACTAAGTGTCAAATCCGTCGGCCGACGGAAATTTTCTTCATATTTTGATTCAATTTTAATAAAGATTTTCAACGCTTCTCTCTATAATTTCATTCTTGTAATTGAAATTTTTGAATGCTATATATTTTTTAATTTTTTGAATATAGTTCCATTATATTATTTTTAATTTTGTGACAACCCGCCATTCGGAATGAGAAATCTATACGTAAAAAAATTGGTCAAATACTCGGTCACATACATTTAAATAAAGTCATATACGTACAAATACGAACAAATACGAAATAATAGGAACAAATACGTGTGGATGGCGTGTGATGTAAATAAAAGTATGAGAGGGGTATTTTTGTCTAATGAAGTTTTATTTTGTCTTTATTCTTATTTTGTTTTATTATCCTATAGCGACGAAAATCAGGGATTTAACGGAAAAAAATTTCATCGCTATATGTATGGTGGTGGATTGTATTCTTTTATATATATAGATTGGGAGGCGATTGGGTTGCAAATTGAGGCCTTTTGGAAGAACAATTATGTTGTGTTCTGGAATGGTTGTTTGTGGTATGTAGGGATGACAATTTGATCCCTGCTCTGCCGCGTTGTCCCGTCTTGCCCCGATAGCCAAACGGGGCAGGTCCAATTCAGAAAATTCAGACCTGCGCGCGGGGCAGGGCAGGTCCAATCCTGCACTCCGCCCTACCCGACCCCTATACCTTTAATGATTCGAAAATTCAGACATGCGCGTGGGACAGGGCAAGTTCAGGTCGAGGCACGCACATGGCAGGGCAGGGAAGATCGACGCCGACCCGCACAGGGCAGCTCGCAAACGGCCGAGGACCTGCCCGACCTGTCCCGTTGTCATACCTAATGCTATGCTGTGGAAGATTATGTCTGGGATTGCTACTACTTTTGTTGGATTGTCTGAAAGCATGCCTAAGTATGGGTTCTTGGCACTCTCCACAACTGTTGTCGCTTTTACTGTAAGTGCGAGTTACTTTGATCCTGTGATTGAGTACTTTTGATGATTTGATATTGTATATGACTACATGTTTTGTAGTGGAACTGAAAATGATGACTAAAGAAGTAGATAGTTGTGACAGAGTTGTGTGTGGAACTGAAAATGAATGTTGTAGTGTAGTATATGTTGTATACTGATACTTGTAACAATTTTCATGCACATATATAACTATTTGTATTTTCCCCCAGGGGCCTAGCCGCAGCGATTGGTGGAGTGAACAAGGAGTCAGCCGAGCAGAGATTTAGGGCCTGTTTATAAAGAGATTTTGACAAAAATTTGAGATTGATTTGAGTTACAATTTTAATTCATTTCTTCTTAAAACTAAACTTCAAAACCTTCCAAAATTTTCAAACCCACCTTTTAAGGTTGGTTTGAAATTTTGAAAATCTCAAAACCAAAACAACACAACCACCCACCACCCCTTCCACCACCACCAAATCCGGCCACCGGTCGTTGCCACCTCCTGCCACCACCCACTGCCGTCGGCCACCATCACCGCCGGCCACCACCTCCGACCACCGCCGACTGATGCCACTTTCGCCGGCCACCGCCACCACCGCCACCACCGTCGGCCACCTCACAACCGCCTCACCTCCACCATTACATTTACAATTTAATTATAATAAATCTACATAATCCAATAATGAGCAAATTAATATAAAGATGTTCAAAAAGTTTGTGGTCGGTCGAAAATTATGGTGGTGGCTGATCGGAAGTTGTGGTGGCCAGTCAGAAGTTATGGTGGTGGCCGGTCGAAAGTTATGGTGGTGGCCGGTAGGAAGTTATGGTGATGACCGGTCAAAAATTTTGATAGTGGCCGGTCGGAAGTTATGATGATGGCCGGTCGAAAGTTGTAGTGGTGGGATTAGGTGCAAAGGTGTTACGAATGAGAAAAATGGATGAATTAGCTGAAATGTTTATAAACACAAAAAATTTTGAATTTTTTTTGGAATTTAATCTTAAGTTAAAAAGTGAATCAAAAATAAACTCAAAACTTTTTCAAATTTTTTTCAAAACCTTATTTATAAACAAGGCCTTATTTCTAGCAAAGACGAAAAAGATACTCATAAAAGTTTGTCATGTTGTCTTAGACAAGTGTGGAACCCGTCGTCCCGACTGGATGTGACGGAACAGACTTTGTATAACAATGTGTTCAAGAAAGTAGCGAAAGATCCATGAAGAAATTGAACCAAAATGATTAATAAAGTTTCCCGAATCAGCCTGAGGAATCAGCTTCCATTTACATATGTACTCGAATTCCTCTCAACTATTTGGCGCAATATCAAAATTATACCGTACAAAACACTAAAGACATTTCCAAAACTTCCATGATAACTAAATGCTTAACACGCAACTGCTCACAAACTGATCGCATTGCATGATCCTCCTGTGGGAGTTAATCACCTAGAGGTAGATCACCATTTCGAGTAAAATAAAATAAAAATAGTTCAACATCAGAACACAACAACAATGCAGATAACAATAAATCCAAACTTTGGGAAATCGGCAAACTTAAACTAAGATAGCAAATTGAAAATGCAGCAAAGCCAAATGAAAAAGCAATTACGCGCTGACCAAAAAATCAAAAACTCAGAACACGACCGCTGCAAACAAATCGAAAAAGTTGTTTGTAAATTGAAACTTTAACTGTCAACAAATAAAAAACTTACATTGTTAGTCACCTCCACGTCCTTCAACGGCCCCTCAAAATCCAGTCTCCATTGCTTATCCACCGCCTCTCAAAATCTGAACATTGGCAGGTTTGTTAAACCGAAGAAATCTGAACATTGACAATTCTCGCCACAACAACACAATAGTAAATAATCCGGCATTTTAACGAACCTGAGAAGTTGTGTTGGGACGCGGCATTTCATGAACGTGAGACGGCAAATGCGGCGGAGGACGGCGTAGGAGACGGGGGTTGGAACGGTCGAGCCGGATTTTGAGGGGCTGTTTTGGAAGGTGAGTGAGGGGCCGGAGCGAAGGGCGGATTTTGAGGGACAGATTTCAGGGGGTGAGTGAGGGACCGGATGGTGGGTTTGGTGGGTGTGAGCGAGGTGTAGGTGGGACTGAGCGACGGAGAGGCGCGGTCGAAATCGGCCGGATTTTCTGAGAGAGAGGAGCGACGGAAATCGGGATTGAGAGAGACGCAGAGGAGCGGTGGGTTTGCAGGGTAACCGGGTGGGCGGGCGAGCAATGAAAAATCAGGATCGAGAGAGAGACGTCGAGGCTTTAGCGACGAATAATAGGGTTTTAGCGATGAAAAATTGCCCTAGCTGTTTGTGTGTTGAGGACATTAGCCTTTATTAGGATAAATTGTGTCTTGGGGTTGGATGTGTGACTGTGTAATAAATTAAAATTTTTAAATATATATATTTGTTGATGCACTTAATGAACATGCGTCTCCTTGTGAACAATTGGTTCTTAAAATATAAATTAGCTAGCTAACCTCATGTTTCTCATGGTCTGGTTTTATTTTTTTTGAGGAGTGATCAGTTGAGATCCATAAATAATATTGAGACCTTGAGACTCACTATGAAAAGATGACATTGATCACGGTGGGTGGACTGGATTGTGTCACTTCACACTGCACACAGTTGAACTAAGTGTGCATAAGTAAATTATAGCGTACACTTAGATATACCTCAAATGTGCACTTAGTTGAATGAATTGTTCAAAGGGTATCAAGGGATCTGCACTTGACGGACTTACTATTTAGGTTCTCAATTTTGAAGGAAAGTTCGTAGTTATAGCATTCCCACTTCTGAGCTCGTAAGTTATCAGAAAAACAAAAACCAGTTATTTTACCGGTGTGATGTCAAGATAGCATTGTCAAGCTTGTACGTTGGACAATATCAAACTTGAAATGCTTTCAACATTTTCTTGCTCAGTCTTGAGTTACATGAAAATTGGTGCTTTGCACGTACTGCGTAAACATAGGGATGCAATCAAAGTAATGGATGCGGCCATGTAAACTGTAATACCCACATATCACTTCCTAAAT
>JAWWMW010009169.1:0-18205 GCA_035048345.1 Echeveria elegans
GTTAATTAGGGATTAAGTCAGGTTAACTAGGGATTAATTAGGACTAATTAGGATTAATTAGGATTAATTACGGAGCGGGGCGGGGCGGCGGGGTAGGGTGGACCCGTCGCGGGTCGGGGCGGATCAAATTTTTTTTGCCCCGCCCTGCCCCTTTTGGCTTGCGGGGCGGGGCGACACGGGGCGGGGCGGGTCGGCGGGACGGCAGGTCCAATTGTCATCCCTACATATTTTGACCTTATTTGATCGTATTTATTCGTATTTGACCGTAGTTGATCAAATAAAAATTATCTAAAATAATATGAAAAAATAAAAAAATAAAAAATAAACGTCAAAAGTAAATAAGTAATCAAGTGGAGATACGGAAAGAATATAAGTAAAAATTGTATAAAATAAAATGTACAAATTTAAAAGATAAACATTAAAATAAAAAAATTATGCGTGAAACATTTAGCACTTAGGGAGAATTGAATAAAAATATAAAAAAAATTTCGTCGAATCAACGGGAGCGCAGCTAGTGTTTAATAATAAAACTACGTCATTTTATTTGTATTTTTACTAAAACTATGTAGTTTTTAATTTACAATTTGACGTTCTAGATCCGAGTCCTATCAATTGCAAGTAAAACAACGTCAGTATTAAATTTATTTAATAATCCAAACCTCAATTATAAAATAATATTTTACCCTCTAAATAACAATAATAAATTATAAATTATAAAATTTTGTGAAATTCAGAAAATTCACAGTTGTCTCTCCTCCCTGAAACAAACAAACCCTCATTTTTCGACACCGTCTCAAACCACTCATCTTCACTGCACACCTCCGGCACCGACCAACGGGCCTTTCCGCTCCCTACGCCATCCCCCCGCCTCTGCTGCATTTCCTTTTGGTTGGTACGATTCGCTTCGTTTTTTTTATGCTATTACTGTTCAGTGAAGTTTTAGGGTTTTGAAATGTTAGGGATTTCGGTTAGTGGTGGTTCTGGTTGTTGGATCGGGTTGTTTTGTGCGTGTTTGAGTGGATGTTGGTGTTTATATGTGTTTGTGTTAGATTTGTTGTGGTCTGTGAGTACTGAGTTGTTGTGTGGTTTGAAGGGGTAAGGAGAGTGTGGATTTGTGGTGGTTTTGAGTGTTTGGAGTTGTGCATGTTGGTGGATTTTGCTAATGTGGTTGATTTGAGTGGAGTTTGTCTGTTTCGTTTAGGGTTTTGTTTATGAAGTTCTGATTGTAGATTGTGAGGGATTAACTTGTCGTGAATGATTTCAGGTCTCGTCTGATATATGTCCAATGGATGAAACATCAACTACTTCAATATTAGAAGCTGACATAACTGGTATCAGATTTTGTCTGGCTAGTCACAAAGAAATCGTAAGTCTTAGTAATCATTTAGCGCCTAGAAGTTGAAGAATTTCTTTAAAGTATTTCAGATAAATTACCATTTCTGTTTTGATGTTTTCTCAGCGTACAGCATCTATCAGTGAATGCGCGATTACTCATGCATCCCAGCTCAGTAATCCGTTTCTGGGGCTGCCACTACAGTATGGTAAATGTGAAGCCTGTGGTGCAGCGGAGCCTGGCTTATGTGAAGGTATGCCACTATCTGGCCTCTGGAGCCATCTTTACAAGATGTCTAGTTAAGCAAAAGGATAGATAACTGTATAGGATTTACTGAAGGTGTAACATCGTACTGATAATCTCTTATTAATTTCAGGACATTTCGGATATATAGAATTGCCCATACCTATCTACCATTCTTGTCACATTGGTGAGCTAAAGCGGCTGTTGAGTTTACTATGCTTGAAATGCTTGAAGTTGAAAAATAGGAAGGTATTTTTTGTATTGGGCCTCTTGTTTTAACTTTTTTTTAATTAAAATAGTCTTTCCATGCGCCTCTTGCGGTATTAAGGCTTTACCCACTATGCAACGTTGTAATTCAGTACATATTTGCAGTTTGCGCTCAACAGCAGCAGTGGTATTGGCTCATATTGTTGTGAGGTGAGCTTCCCATTACGTGGTGATTTTTAAGAGCTTTCAGAGTCCTTATCGCAGTGGCCGTTTTTGCTTAATTTAGAGAGTAGTTATCACACATTGATAGATCTGCAGGAGGAACCTTTTTTTGACCACTTTAATATTTATTTGGTTGACAAGCTGGAATGTCTCTTAGGAAGGATGTGAACTCTACTATGATACAGAAATAATATTTTTCTATGGGAGAGCTGTTAGAAGCTTGAGGTTTTGTAAATTAAAATGACGTAAACCATGTATTTTTTACCTAATCGCGAAACATTGAAGACTGGACAGTCGAAAAAGATATCATAATGCTTCAATTCAAATATATAATTTTTGTTCAAGATTGTAGATCTTGGATCTTTAGGAACAATCCTTGTTTTTCTATCTAAATATACACTTTGGGCTTTATCCTCAGTTTCAAAAATCTCAAAGCAGGCCATTCTTTTTTCGCAACACGTTGCAAATACTTTTGAACTCCTAGCTTAGCTGCACAGACCTAGTTGATGTGTCAGGCAAACAAAGTAATGCATGTAGCTATATTTCGACACCCTCCTGAAGCTGCTCTATGTACTACATACTCTTTGACCAACTACTGAGCTAAAAGATTTTATTTTATTATATTTTTCTATCTTTCATCTTATAAAGTGTTTCTTATAACTTTTCTGTTTCAAAACTATTTGTTTCACAGGAAGCTTCATTAATTTCTATCAAGGAAATGAAAACAGGAGATGGTGCTAGTTATCTGCAACTGAAGGTTCCATCCAAAGGAAGACTTCGTGAAGGATTCTGGAACTTTTTAGAGAAATATGGATACAGATTCACCGATGGGTTTACTCGCACTTTGCTTCCTGTTGAGGTTCCTGTTTTGAATTATGATACCTTTTTCTTTAATTAGCTGGTGCTTGCTATTAATTTATTTATTTAATAATATTCATAAACCTCTTTGTCAGTACGTTTGCTTTATTATATAGTGTCTGTTAGTTATCTAATGTTTTTAATTGATTCTGCCGCTCTCTGAATAATGTTTTGTTGCCTGTCGTCTCCATACTCTTGATAAATGTTTCTCATAGAGAATTGGCAATGTGATAGGCATTGGGAATGCTTAAAAATATTCACGTGGAGACAAAAAGAAAGCTTGCTGGTAAAGGCTACTTCCCGCAAGACGGCTACATAATCAAATACCTTCCTGTCCCTCCTAATTGTTTATCTGTTCCGGACGTCTCTGATGGTGTTGTTGTCATGTCTTCGGTAAAATAAACCATCAAATGGATACCCTTGTTTCATTCAGTTGCTTCAAATGCTGTATTATGATATTATATTCTGACTCATCTCTATTTGTCATATCAGGATCAGTCCTCCATCTTCCTACGGAAGATTTTAAAACAAGTAGAGGCAATCAAAGCTTCAAGGTCTGGTGCTCCTAATTTTGAATCACATGAAGTGGAAGCAAATGATTTGCAATTTGCTGTTGAACAGTATTTTGAAGTCCGGGGTACTGCTAAGGTACAATCTATCCTTGTGACTCTGTAGTTTCTAGAGAGTTGTTGTCTTCCTGTTAAACCAGAGTTGCTGTTTTCCTTGTCAACTATCCTTACATTTGGACCAGCAGTTCCATCAATATATTATTGTCGAAGTTCAGTGGCTTGGTCTAAATTTGCACCTCACATTTATTGTCGAAGTTCAACAGTTCCATCAATATATTTATATCCTTACGTAAAACAGTGTTGTTGTTGCCATTGTGGTTCTAATTTAAGTCTGATTGTACATGTAGCTACACACTACACACACAAGTGCTTGTTTGCATATCTGTCTAGTTCAGCATGCTCGAACTGCCCGATTGTCATGATGGCGGAGTTTTGCTTAGGCTTGGGTTGAAAATGATTCATTAACCATTACTGTTTACATTCTGACAGAATGTTTTCTAATTTTCTTTTCACATCATGGAATATCTTGAAGGCGTCACATGAACGAGATACCAGACATGGGATAAGCAAGGAGTCTACTGACTCGTCAACAAAAGCTTGGTTAGAGAAGATGAGAACGCTTTTTATTAAAAAGGGTTCAGGTTTTTCTTCGAGGAGTGTCATAACTGGCGATTCGTATAGGGGTGTGAGTAGCATTGGTGTACCAGCTGATATAGCCCAGAGGGTCACGGTTGAGGAGAGGGTAAATGAACATAATTTAACATATCTGCAAGGTCTAGTTGATAGGAAATTGTGCCTCACGTATCGTGATGGCGATGCCACCTACTCATTAAAGGAAGGGTCAAAAGGTCACACGACCCTGCGTATAGGTCAAATAGTGCATAGGCGGATCATGGATGGTGATATTGTTTTTATCAATAGACCACCAACTACTCACAAACATTCCCTTCAAGCGTTATCTGTGTACGTGCATGAGGACCACACAGTGAAAATTAACCCTCTCATTTGTGGGCCTTTGAGTGCTGACTTTGACGGTGACTGTGTCCATCTCTTTTATCCCCAGTCACTTAATGCAAAAGCTGAGGTTCTTGAGCTTTTCTCAGTGGAGAAACAATTACCTAGCTCTCACACGGGTAGCCTAAATCTGCAGCTTGTGACTGATTCTTTACTGTCCGTGAAGACGTTAGTGAAGTCATTAAGTCTCAAGAAAGTGCAAGTCCAGCAGCTAGCTATGTTTGTAGCATCTCCCTTACCCCAGCCTGCAATAGTCAAGGGGCCATCTTTAGGTCCCCTTTGGACTGCTCCACAAATCCTGGAGAGTGTCTTGCCTGCTTCTTTTGACTCGGTCGGTGAAGGATACCTGATAAAAAATAGTGAAATTTTGAAGATGGATCTGAATTCAGATGCTTTGTCATCATTGTTTGGGGAGCTCGTGGCGTCCATTTTCGCTGAGAAGGGGCCCAAAACTGTGCTTGAGTTCTTTGATCAGATTCAACCAATGCTAATGGAATACCTTTTTGCTAAAGGTTTCAGTGTCAGTTTAGAGGATTTCACAGTGCTTGGGTCAATTACACAGCATATTCATAAGGATATTGACGAAATGTCAAAATTGCTCATGGATATGAGAACCGTAAACAATGAACTCCTAGAAGTTCATTTAGAAAACAGACTGAGGGCGTTAAGAAATTTTGTTTCGATCTCCATGATAAAATCATCAGCATTGGGTGATTTGATTGACTTCAGAAGTGAATCTGCTAGTTCGAAGGTAGTTCAGCAGGTTGGATTCCTCGGATCACAACTTTCGGATAAAGGGAAATTTTACACAAAGACACTGGTTGAAGATGTAGGCCGCTGTTTTGAGGAAAAATACCCATATGGTGCTGACTATCCCACTGCAAGATATGGATTGCTCAGAAATTGTTTTGTTCATGGCATAGATCCATATGAAGAGCTAGTCCATTCAATAGCTTCCAGGGAAGTAATGGTTCGATCATCGAGAGGATTAGCCGAACCAGGGACGTTGTTCAAGAATCTAATGGCAATCCTCCGTGACGTGGTCATTTGCTATGACGGAACAGTTAGGAATGTTTGCAGTAACTCTGTAATAGAGTTTGACTATGTGGTAGGGTCAAAGCACAAGCAATTGTTTCAGGCTGGAGAACCTGTAGGTGTCTTAGCTGCAACTGCAATGTCAAACCCTGCCTATAAAGCTGTTCTGGATTCATCTCCAACTAGCAATTCATCGTGGGAGCTTATGAAGGTATCAACTTTAACTACTAGCTGTACGTACATTACATCGCTTGCACTATGTTATTCTTCATTTGACATTTCATATCCGAGACAGGAAATCCTGCTCTGTAGAGTCAACTTCAAGAACGACTCAAACGACCGTCGGGCGATCTTGTATTTGAATGATTGCAACTGTGGAAGAAACAACTGTCAAGAGCGAGCTGCGTACATGGTGCTGAATCATTTACAAAAGTTCAGCCTTAAAGATGCTGCGGTTGAATTTATGATAGAGTATGTCATATTTATTTTTTTTACATTTCTTGCATTGCGAAGGACACTTATGATATGTATATTTATTTAATTGTTTCTCTCATACAGATATGTAAACAACCCGACAATGGCAGACTATCCTCATGCTGAAAGCGGCCTCAATGGTCATATTCATCTGAATAAGGTTGGTTTGTGCATTCTAATTCTTGTATGGTATTTGATGGTACTGTTTCCATTAGGATGCAAGGATGTTGTTTCTAATGATTTTGTTATGATCATTAAAAGGAACTGTTGAACAAATACAATGTAAGCATGCAAGAGGTTCTTCAAAAATGTGAAGAGACCATCAACTCTTTCAGAAAGAGGAAAAAAGTTGACCAAATTTTCAAATCTGCATCGCTATCTATCAGGTAAGTCATGATTTGCAATTGTACCTGGAGGTAGAGCTTATACTTTATGTGTTTTCATGTCCAGACTCCTGAGTCAATTTACTTTTGGGGACTGAGCTACAATAAAAATTTAAGGTTATACATGACATTTGATTGAGAAATCTTTTTTCTTGTACTTCTCAGTGAATGTTGCCCTTGTGAGGGCAAATGGTCTGGCATGCCGTGTTTGTCTTTCTGCTTGCACGATTCAACTGATTGGCGCTTGGAAAGAAGTTCACAGATCCTGGCTGATATCATATGCCCAGCTCTATTGGAAACAATTATCAAAGGTATGTGTATTTTGCACTTTTTTGTTGTTGAAATGATTTATGGTCTTGCTGCTTGTGTTCAAGACCGCTGTTCTTCTTTATAGGTGATCCGCGCGTGTTCTCAGCAAACATCACTTGGGTTAGCCCTGATACCGCAGCATGGATACGAAGCCCCAGCAAAAAATGGAAGGGAGAACTAGCCGTGGATGTTGTACTTGAGAAAGCATCCGTGAAGCAAAGTGGTGAAGCCTGGAGGATATTGTTGGATTCTTGCCTCCCTGTACTTCATTTGATAGACACAAGACGTTCTGTTCCGTATGCCATAAAACAAGTTCAAGAGCTGCTGGGGATTTCGTGTGCTTTTGAACAAGCAGTCCAGGTAGCTCCTTTTTAAAATCTATGTTGGTGCCTATAATTCGTTTCAAAGGCACTGCATTAGCCAGGATATTATACGTGCATCAACTTTTTTGGAGTATGAGATTCTTTTCATCAATTTTTGGGATCCCTTGGGCTGTACGTTAGTTTTTCTCTTTTTGATCTTATGTCTAGTAGTATGCCACAAAACTTGCTTCACAAAACGCCATGTTGTCTCTAATGAAACATAAGTACATACTACATATTTTGTTTCCTGACATCCATGTTAGTTTCAGAATATAAGTCTTGCACAACTGTGTCATCAAAATCAAATATTCCTAAGCAGATAAAGAATATTTTCTATCAAAGTAGGCAGCGAAGCGTCATTTAGCACATACTAGAGGCACAATTTTACACTGTTTCTTCAACCTCACAGTATAGATGTTGCATCTCGTGCAGCGTCTCTCAAGATCAGTAACTATGGTCACAAAGGGTGTGCTGAAGGAGCATCTTCTTCTGCTGGCCAATAGCATGGCTTGCTCTGGCGACTTGATTGGGTTCACAGTTGGAGGGTATAAAGTGCTTATTCACTCGATGAACCTTCAAGTTCCGTTCACTGAAGCAACTCTATATGTGAGTGCTTAATATAACATGTACCCTTTGTCTTAATTGGCATATTTAAAGGCTTCCTTAATTTACTTGAGCATCAATCTTATGCAGACACCAAGAAGATGCTTTGAGCGGGCTGCGGAAAAGTGCCATTCTGATTCTTTATCAAGTGTGGTTGCTTCGTGCTCTTGGGGTAAGAGTGTGGCTGTTGGCACTGGCGCTAGCTTTGAGCTTTTGTTGAACACTGATGAGGTACTCACATATCAAGACATTTTAATTTCTGTCATTCCCAGATAATTATCAAGTCAAATACATACTATATTGACCTTATAAGATTCACTTTTCGTACATTCATGTGATGTCCCTTTTTGCCAGATGGGCATTAATCAAGGACAAGGAGGTGGGATTGATGTGTATAGTTTTCTTCATATGGTGAGTAGTACAAATGGAGATCACCTGGTTGACACTGATTGCCTTGGGGCTGATGTGGATTACTTGTCGGATGATAAAGATTTTGCAATGTCTCCGGAGCATGATTCAGGGTCAACTAAGCCTACATTCGACGACAGCGATAGACTTGAGATGGTAAAGCTGGATAATGAATCTGGTTCCGCGTGGGACTATGGGTCAGCAAAAAACATGGGGAGTGATAAAGATGCCGGATGGGGAGGGAAAAGCCAAATTCAGAACGAAGACTCTCTCCTATCAAAATCTAATGCGTGGTCTACTTGGGGATCGGAAAAAGTAGCAGTTCACGATATCCATTCAAGTAAGGAAGAAGTGCTTTTAGGGGAACCATCTTCATGGGGCCAAAAGGTCAAAGAAGCAAACAATTCTGCATCTTGGGGAAATGAGGTATCCGTGTCTGAATCGAGGGGTTGGGGGCAAAAAGCCAATGAGACGAGCATTCTTTCATCATGGGGAAATAAGGAAGCAGTGACCGAGTCAGTTGCAAAGGGATGGGATCAAAAAGCTGATGAAACAAACATTGCTTCATCGTGGGGAAAGAAGGCAGCAGTAATGGAATCAGATGCAATGGGATGGGGTTCGAAGGCCGATGAAACAAAAACGTCTTCAGCTTGGGGGAAGAAGACAGCCGTGACCGAACTAGATGCAAGGGGATGGGGGTCAAAGGCTGATGAAACAAACGCTTCGTCAGGTTGGGGAAAGCAGGCAGCTGTGACTGAACTTGATGGAAGTGGATGGGGGCAAAAGGGCGATGAAACAAACACTTCTTCAGCTTGGGAGAAGAAGGCAGCTATGACTGAACTTGATGCAAGTGGATGGGGGCGAAAGGGGGTTGAAACAAACACTTCTTCCACTTGGGGGAAGAAGGCTGCCATCACTGAATTCAAATCAATGGATTCTGGGAAATCTGTGGGAAAAACGGACCTCGGTGCACCATGGAACCAGAGTAGTGGGAAGCAGTGGGGAAATGTAAAGGAAGGAAACTCGACGGTTTCAAGTGGTTGGGAGAAACCTGTTGAAAACACGCATTATGGTGTGTCTTGGAACCAGAGTATCGGGCAGAATACGGTAAACGCAACAGAGGCACTGGACGTTTCAGGTAGCTGGGGAGAAAAAGGCTCTGAGGTGCAGAGCTCTGATCGGCCATGGGGGAATACAAATGATCCAGTGGACAAAACATCTTCAACTAGCTGGGCAAAAAATACCACTGACATACAAAGCCAGGAGCAGCCTTGGGGAACAGCTAATGAGGCAGCAACCAGATCCGAATCAGATGGCTGGGGTAAAAAGGCCACTGAGACCAAGAGCAGCTGGGGCCAATCAGTTGAAGCTGCTGATGAACCCTGGGGCAAAAAGGTAATTTGTCTTAATTGGTAGTTAAATGCAATGAAATCAAATTCAGTGTTTGATCACGGAAATGATAAACTAAAAACAGGACACCAAGGGTATCAGTTAAAAATTTTCGATTCGCATCCTCATTAACAGTTTGACTGTAACATGGGAATTGAATGTGTTCTTTTCTTGTGTAGCATATGAAGTGCTTAGTGCTTACTTTAATTTTGTAAATCTAAAACCTAGGAGACTGTAGGAAAAGTGGATTTAACCAATTATAATAACTGAACGTATCGGAATATCCTTGTTTGCTGAAATGTGTTTGTTATTATTTCTTGATATGCAGATACACAAGAACCCCGATGAAAGTGAACCGATACAGTGGGGTAACCGAACTGGCGGAAAGAGAAAGCAAGAGTTTGGATCTAGCACTCGCCCTCCCAGGCCAATTGAAAGATACACAGTTGAAGAGCAAGAAATTCTTGGAGTTATTGAACCCATTGTGAATAATGTCAGAAGGATCCTGCATGGTTCTGGGTAAGTCCAATACTGTCTGGTTTTCTTTTCATGCTTATTAAGGGTATATATAAGAGGTCAATCCTATTTCTGCCGCAGTTCTTTTAGTTCTGTTTATCTTATGATGAGAATACGCCTTTCTTCAGGTATAATGAGGGGGATCAAATATCAGCAGATGATGAAGCTTACCTGTTAAATGAAGTACTCAAGTATCATCCCAACAGAGCAGAAAAAATGGGTTCTGGTGTTGAGCATATTGTGGTATGTTGAAGTGCTTCTCTAGTACTAATATTTTAATGCCTTTGAGATATAAGGCAAATGTAGTAAATTTGGTATGTAGACATTTCAGAATGATTAGTTGTATTTTTCATCATATCATTTATTCACCCTGTTTTAAGTCACTGCAAATTCTAACCGGCATCCATCTCTGTTGCAGATAAACAAGCACAGCACGTATCAGAACTCGCGTTGTTTCTATGTGCAGCGAACTGATTGTCAGCTGGAAGATTTCTCCACTAGAAAATGCATAATGAGCCTTGTTAAAGAAAGATTCCCAGACGTTGGTGAGAGCTTCATCAAGAAATACTACCCTAGACAAGCTGATAAAGAAAAAGATGAAGCCGCAGTCTCCGGTGCTGGTACACCTCGGGCAGACTGATAAACAATTTATTTAAGCTTAGGCAGGGCTGGTTTGTTTCAAACTTTTGTTCGGCTATCTGCTTTTTTGACTTGTATAGATCAGCAGCGGATAGCAGTAGGAAGTAACAGCTCCATTCGATGATGCTCCGAAAGACATCCTCATTGATCATTTGATATTTAGTTATCCATATCGATGAAGGAAGTAAGTTGATTTCATTAGAGCGCCCCAGACATTAATTGTACCAGGAAATTCAGGATCATCTTACGTCCCAATCAAAACTGTATCCCCTGAGTTTGGCTCCACAGTCTGTTCGATGTTTCTTTTAAACCAATGGTGTTTCGATTGAAATCAAAAAATATATATATGTATCTTATGGATGATTAATAATAAATGTTTTTATTACATACGGTTAAATCTAAATGGATGTTTAAAACAAATTTTTTTCTTATTATTTTTAGGGCTTGTGTCTGTGGGCGGCTTGGTTCAGGGTGAATGTGCTTACTGCTCGTGTGGCTTTTTTGATTTTGTACGGCATTCAGTGATGAAGTTTCCTCTCGTTAAAAAACGTTTGTCAAAATTTCAGGTATTTTTATGGGTGTATTAATTTTTTCCGGTAATGATTTTTAAAATTTTATTTTTTCGTCAGTGTATATGTTTTTGTAAAGAAAATGGAACATCGGCCAACCAGATTATTTTTTGTCTTTCTGAGTTATAAAAAATATATTATACTAAAAACTAAAATCTAAACCTATAAAAGAATAGAGAAAATGATGTTTAACTAAGCCTAAAATTATAATTTTACCCCTCACTTCACAATTTCACTCATCTCTTCACCATTAATCACAAATATGCTATTAAAATAAAAGGTAACGGTCTAATCTAGCCCATTAAATAAAATTTAAAAACTAAATATTAAAAATTAACAATTAAAAATTAAAATTGAAATGAAAAATTTCCGTCGGGACGACGAGAGCCTAGTAAATATTATAATAAAACTCATGAACATTACGAATGACACAATTGCAGGTACAACTTTAGTTTCATAAGGTTAAAAATAAAGTCAAAAACTTTGTTAAGCATTTAAATGTATCTTAATGCACAAGGTTTGAAGTAAAACTACTCTAATTTTTTTTTTATAAAACGACATGCCAGAGAACTTTACTGCCTTCTGACTTCTCTCAGGTAATTTTTTTCATTTTGCAGACATGAGACTTGGAAACTTTTGCTATCTGCTTTTTTTTTTTTTTTTGCAGCAGATAGCATTTGGAAGTAAACTCTCCTCTCATTTGATACTTGGAAAAGACATCATCTCCATGTTTCAAATCACTGAAGGAAGCAATTTGAGTTCATTACAGTGAACAATGCTCCATTTTCACAGACATCAACCAGTTCATATAAGCCTATGTCGAAACTAAAACACTTCATTCATTTGAATGTGCGTTCTACAAGAAAATGTTTCAAAAGTTTCGCTACGAATAACCTGTTCGAATGATCAAGGTTTTGGTAACATATCAACGAATAGATGCGCGCTGTGTGTAACATCACCTAACAAAATCCACACAGCCTCTTTTTACGCATACTGTGCCTATATACGGCCATATATACTCCTAAATTGTCAATTACTCCCTAATATTCACCTGCAAACTAATTCCCAATCTTGGAAATTCTTCGCTTGCGTGAACATTTACGCTTCCAGCACAAGTTGTTACCCATTAGTCCCAATTTGATTTCCTGCAGCAGATCACCACTGCAGCTAGACTCAGCAGCTTCAGGCGACACTTTGAGGTACTGCACTAAGTTGGTTACTATAGCATGAGTGGTGACTTCCGTTTTAGGAGTAAGAAGGTCTCTTTCAATGACAGCACTCTGCCCACAAATTGTTTCACGGATTGCCGCGCTTTTAAGCTTTTCAATTTCTATGTCTTTATCAATACTACTGGAGTCATCGGCTGGGCTTGGTACCTGTTACCGAAACAAGCATCAGCTTCTAGCATGCCGTGTTTATGCAAAAATATTACTTGCTGCAAATAATAATGCCATAAATTGTACAACTAAGAAAAAGTGTTACAGCAAGTCTCAGAGACCTTGTAACCAAAAGGAATTTTAATAAGGGCGCTGGGACAGCCACATCCGTCACTGAAGTTGAGCTTCAACACTAAATCAAACTCTTTGTTTTGCAAAGTTCTCCTGTGAATCAAACCAAATCAGTTAACTCAAGAAGACGGATTTTGATCGATTACTTTACAACATGAAAATAGTTGAAACATCCATCGCGAAAACTACCAAGTAAATCTCAATCTGGATTCCAGAAAACTTTAAGATACATGTCAAATTTCAAAAAACCTAATGAAACACAGATTATATGAAAACGGAAAATTTACACGAGAGAACAAACTATTGACTTCAAGACGAGTTATGAAGTTCTTGAAATAATGCTTGTCCCTTGACATGATCCATTTTGTTAGCCTCATAGTAATTAAATTATTTAGCATTTTGAAGAACTAGAAGATGCAAAAACTAGCTTCATTCCATCAAATGATGAGATCTTTACCAACTGACACTTTTGACTTGCGCAAGTTTCATGCACGTGGAATATAAGATTGACATGGAGAACTTTGTATGAATATGGATTACGGAGAATATACCGCCAGTCAGAATACAAACGCATACCTTTTGAGTTTAAATGGATGTGTTTGCAAAGTAGCTTCTTTGTAACCCTGGCTTTGGCCATCTTGAAAAGAAATCTGATACAAAGCGCAAATGCGATCCAACTCATTAAAAATGAATACAGAATGGTTCGTAGCAGTCACAAAGAATATTTCATGAGTTCTTTGCATCCAGTTTGTGATGATAGGAGATAAGTGAGCAAATAAATCACCTAAGGTCCTCACCTCAACTGATTTAATGAATGGCAGAGGTGCTTTTGACCCATGTACACTAGTCACTCGCAAAAGCCAATTTATGAATTTTTTATCTGTTTAGAGAAACACGGCCTTTCAAAAGAAACTACAAGTAGCAACTGAAACCAAATCCATATGAAGATGCTACCCAAGTAAAAAAAATATTCCCCAACAACCAAATAATGTGAACGATGATAGTCTAACAAGAGCTGCAGAGCTATAGTGTTTCATACTTTTATGCCAGGCGATCGTAATATCTTTTAACTTTCTAAGGATAAATCTGAGCCTGTTCTCTCATAATATTAGCAAATGATAGTTACCTGCACTCAGTGCTTGAGTTATGCTGATTTGTATGAGATCAACTCTAATAAATGGAGGGATCCGTAAATTTAAGAATTCTATTACTCCTGAAATAACCTGTTTCAGTTCCAAAAAGTGGCCGGACTAATTAATCAGCAGTTCAGAGTCAGTAAAATCATGAACTACTGAAATGGAAAACAATTATTAGCATATCAAATTATAAACAGATTCAACGTGCAAGAGACTGACAAGAACAGAATAAAAGGAAATTTTATCTTTCTTTTCCTTCAGTAATCATGCAGCAAAATTTGTTTGCTTATGTCCACGTGTATGGTTGCATCTAACATACCGCCAAATACAAATATAATTAAAACCGGTTATAATCTACAAATGTGGTGTTATTAGAAAAGTCATTTAAATTAGTCTTAGTCCACGTATCATATAAGTCCATTACATATGTTTGCTTCTCGTTTTAGGAAATGAAAATGGCAACGACCAAAGTCAAACTCAAAAGACAACTCACTGTGGTGTCTAGGCATATCTTGCAGACAAAGAATGAACCTAAATCGTTTACCTTGTCCACCAATCCATGTATAACCAAACTCGCTTTTTTGTCCTTCGGGGTTTTCTATTCAATAAATAGAGCACATGTCAGTAGATTGTAGAAAATATTAGCTGCATAGAGGAAGACTCTATGTGGCAAGAAAAGTAAACATAAATATGTCTATTATGGATGAAATGCCATAATTTCTTATACTATTTCAGTCACCACATCACGGGAGTACTAAAACAAAACTATAGTTAACGGCTACATTTGCGACTAGTGTCCTTCTGGAGCTCAACTGAACAGAGAACCCAACCATTATGAAACTTTATGTACAGAGGCATGCAATTAAAGAGACGTAGAGAAAAATAAATCAACTCTAATTTTTTAGATATGACGGCCATATTTTCCAATATGATTTGAACTAACCGAGTATTGTAGGTACTTTGAGGGAATATGATAAAGATTGTCTAGTCTCAGTGCATAGCCTTTCATACGTGCAACATCAATCCTCAGCAATGTTTTTCACTTTTTCTTCTTTTGATTACTTTTCGAAGAGAAATACCTGAAGATTTACAATGACGATCTTCCCACCTCCATGGAGTGACTTCAAAGGTAAATTGCATGCAGGAGTAATCTGTAAACTGTCAGTCGAATTTGATTTAGGTTAAAATCAGTCAAAGAAGCCTGAAGAGTACATGTCAAAACCACGTCTATCATGTTATAAATGACAAGTGTTCACAAATGACAAGTGCAGAAACAAGCGTACCTTGTTCCAAGACATAATACAACATCTGCCATTTTGCAGTGTTTCTCTGCTGGATTCATTTCCTTAGGAGGCAAGGCATCCTGTACAACCAGACACATTAGCCGTAAAGTTAAGAGCATTACACTGAGGATAACAGTAAAATAAAGATTAAGGGGATATAGAACTTGTAATTATATTAACCAGAATCATCTGTACCTCCCAATCAAGAACTGTATCCCTGAGTTTGGCTCCACAATATGGTTTTGAGCAACGTCTGGATGTTTCTTTTAAACCAATGGTTTCAATTTCAAAGTCCCGCATATATCTAAACAGCTCAAAAAAAATAGTTAAGGTAACAATTCGGATCTTGTGGATGAAAACATAAACAGACATCAGAGTTTTTACTCAAAACACAAGCAAAAGATATTATCAAAATAATTGGTTAAATACCCATTCAGGAATCAAGATGTTCCTTAAAATCATATACAAATCAATAGTTTCAATAAACGTAATATATTGAAATAGAAAATGATTATGAAAATCCTTTAGACATTTAACGCAGCGGAGGATCGCGAAACTGCTTACTCAGCCCCGCAAGATGTACAAATTTCCATGAAAGAGTTGCCGTGTAGTTCACCAAGTTTCTCTCTCGGTATTCCGGATCGAAGATGAAGTCCATCAATATTCTAATATTAATCCAAACACAAAAAACATGATCAGCAAGGTCTAACTGACAGTTCAGGAAGTATTAAGAAACATTTCAAAACCGGGAACGCCAGCACGCACGTCTTTCTGTGGTTCTAACATCTAAACCTCTACGTATAAATAAAAACAAATCCAATATTAAATGTTTTGAAAAGCTCCATAAATTGGATCATGATAATTGTATTACCCTATCTTCGGAAGCCAGCATTACCATGCAACCATACCTGACTAATTACAAACTTGAGAATCCCTGCTTTCTCTAATTCAACTAAAGCCATATGTGTCTTACTGGGCAGGGCACGATGGAAAGGCAAAGATGCCTCGGGCAATGGCTTGCCTTCACGCTAACTCAAACAAGATTGAAAAAACTGGATTCAGTAATTCATATTTGAAAATAAAACATAGAAAACAGCCCTCCAAAATATGTGCATTAGCTGACCTGAAGTGTCCAAATGCCCTTAGGGCCACGAAAATCAGGAATACCACACGAGGTAGAAATTCCAGCACCAGTAAATACCACAAGATGCTTACTCTACACACAAGTTCATCCGCAGTATTAATAAAAAAAGACGCACTATGTCATATGCTAAGATGATTTAAATGCTATAAGCTCAGACCTTCTTTAGCATTGTCGCCAGCCTTTCAATCTGCCATTATAAAACACAATCATCAACTTCTGTAGTTTTAAAATGCAGCTAGTCATGGCTGAACGAAAGAAAACACTTCTACAGGATGGTCTACAATTTGAATTGTAAATCAATCACGATTACGACTAATTATGCATTTTCTGCTATCTTAATGTTGATATTTTGAACTAAAACCACATGGAAATTACTAATGAACAAAGTGACGTATGACTTTTCAACCCTTTGGTAGTAGGCCCTCAATATTTCATATTATACAAAAAGCCAAAAATTCCTTCAATGCATCAGTTAGCACCGTCCGAGATGCTTAGACTAACCCTTCACTAAAGTTGGTGCTTTTCACATTTCTCTACCCTGCCCGTACGGTAAGTTTGTAAGTAATCCAATACCAACACTGGCGCATTCGGTGCAACAAAAAACCGAACGATAATTTCACCATCAGTAAGTTTCTGATTACCCTAAAACCTAAACACCATTACAACCTAAACAATCAATCTAACAAAAATGAAAAAGTAGGCAACAGTAACCCTAAATCCCATAACTTCCACAACCCAAAAAAAAAAACCTAAAGATCAAAACTTGAGAACTGAAAACAAACGGAGATGAATAAAGATGCATACTTTCTGATGAAACAAAGAAGGAGGATCGAAGAACTCAGCCATTCCGACATTACCAACATCTTCTATGTAGGAAAGCTTTTCTGCATACCCAAGCGACATCCTACTGCTATTGCAACTTCAGCTGAAGCTGTAAAGATGAAAACTTTCTCTCTCCTGCTGACTGGAGATCTGGAATTGAATTAAATGGGGAGAGGAGAGGAGGGGTCGCTTGGGGTTTTGTTCGTCGTGGTTGGTTGGTGGGGTCTGATGAGGATCGAAGCTCTTTTTCATTAAGTATAAAAAAGTTTGGTCTTTGGTGATGATGTTGAGATTAAGGATTAATAATTCAAAAGGTTTAATTATTAATTATTTGCTTAGCTTATAAGCGGATTATGACATCTGATCCCAGTCGTTCATTTTGATGACATTGGACGATCAAGGTTGAAGTATTATCGGTGTCTATTTATCTCTAATATCTTTTTTGGTTTTCTTCTTTGCTTTTCGGTACATAATTTAAGAAATATTAGATTATGAGAAACAAAAAAAAATTAAAAAAAAGAGTGGATATAAAATAAATTAGAAAAGAAAGTGTTATGTGATAGATAAATTAGAAAAAAGAACTGTTCAAAATAAAAATATGAAGAACAAAAGAGAACAATCAAAATGAAAAAATGAAAAAAAACGAAGAATGAGTGAGTATATATATTAGGAGAGTAATGAATAATTTCGTTAGTATTGTTATGATGCTTAATTTTCAAAATAAAATTGCACAGACATGGACTTTGCGGCGAGTACTAGTATTATGTATTTAAGGGGCATCTCGTCCAAGCCATTACAAAAATGTTATTCCATCAGATCATTTAAATGCCAAACATGGAGCATATGAGCATAAAGGCACAAAACCTGACAATTTCTGACCAAGAATACACAAAGTCACAAACACAACACCATTCAAACACACAAGGCATATACCAAAACTCACTCTTAAATGATTTAATATCTATATATCAATACTTCATTATGTGAAAAATACTAATCTTTGAGATTTTTCGATAATTTTGAAGGGAAAAAGAAATTACTTCACAGTGATCCTAGAGTTGCGGTGAAAGATTGTTGAACCCAACGATTTCTCCCATTACCTTTAGGCTCCGTTTGGTTGCGGAAAAAAAAGTGAGGAAAGGAAAATTTTGAGTGAAAATGAAATTTTGTGTTTGGTTG
>JAWWMW010009276.1:0-18200 GCA_035048345.1 Echeveria elegans
GACCCATTAGAATTTAAAAATTAAACCACACGGGTCCAATAATTTATCGATCGAGTCACGCCCGTATTTGACCGTTTGGATTGCACATTCGGGACAGTGTATATCCGTCGAAATTAAAAATTAAAAATTAAAAAATTAAAAAATTAAAAATTAAAATTAAAATTAAAAAAATTTAAATTTAACAGAGAAACAATTTTCGTCGGGACGACGGAATCACCACTTGTATCTATATATATAATAGTTTATCATTCACGACCACACATTTACCAACCACTTTTTTCATTCCTAATGATCCTTTTTTTCGTCCCTAAAAGGTGCTCCATTTTTCTCTATCTATATAAAAGAATATCTAACTAACAAATCATACATTTACCAACAAATTAAAAATAAAAAAATTTAAATTTAAATTTAAATTTAATAGAGAAACAATTCTCGTCGTTCCGACGGGATCTAGTAATATATAAATACAATTTTTGCCATGATCTAATAAAATATTGGGACTAACTATAGGACAAGCGCGCCTGAGTCGCTCCATAGGATACATGGAAGTGTGGAGAACTTTCCAGAACAAAACAATACGACAAAGTGAAAAAGATCTAATAAAATATCTACCACATTCCCAGTCGCCACCGCCAGTGAGGAAAAATATCTATCACAAAATGGCAATCCCCACACCACAATGTTCTAGAACATTCGTCTCACAAACACTACCATAAATTCACTCTCTAACGTTTCTCCGCAAGTTTCTCCACATTCAATATCTCTCAAACAACAACAACAACAGAGAATGCAGGCTGCGAAAATGATCAAAGAGGAGGCGGAAGAGACGGTGATTGCAATCGAGCCAACGATGCCGCGGCCGATGGAGGGACTTCACGAGATAGCGGCTCCTCCGTTTCTGACGAAAACTTATGAAATGGTGGATGATCCGGCGACGGTTGATGTCGTTTCATGGAGTAATGCGCGGAACAGTTTCATCGTTTGGGATTGGAATAAATTCTCCACCACTTTGCTTCCTAGGTATTTCAAACACGGCAATTTCTCCAGCTTCATCCGTCAGCTCAATACCTATGTAAGTCGTCGCCCCTATTCTCTTCAATTGTAAACTGATTTGGGGATTAGGGTTAGGGTTTGTACGTGTTTTTGTTAATGTGAATGTTGATTATGTTTATCTGTATATTGACTGTTTGGCTGACTCAATTTATAGGGTTTTAGGAAGGTTGATCCGGATAGGTGGGAGTTTGCGAATGAGGGGTTTCTAGGAGGACAGAAGCATCTATTGAAGACCATCAAGAGAAGGAGGCATGGTGCGCAGAATGTGCAGCATCAAGGAGGGGCGTCGGCTTGTGTGGAAGTGGGGCAGTATGGTTTGGAAGGTGTGCTAGAGAGGCTTAAGAGGGACTGCAGTGTACTGATGACGGAGATTGTGAGGTTGAAGCGGCAACAGCAGGAGTCGAGAGAGTATATTGTTGCATTGCAGAATAGGTTGCGAGTTGCAGAGCGGAAGCAGCAGCATATCATGGGTTTCTTGGCTAAGGCGTTGAATAGCCCTGAGTTTATACAGCAGTTCAAGCTGGAGACTGTGGAGAGAAAAGCGCTGAATGAGGCTAATATGAAAAGGAAGAGAAGGCTAACTACATGTGCGAGTACTGATGAAGATAACTTCCATGAGCAGATTGAAAACTTGACTGTTCTTGATGATTCAGTTGGCCAGGGCCATGATGACCTTGTCAACATGGGATCTGAGTTTGATGCCTTGTTCGGAGCCGACTTAGAGAGTAACTCCAGCAATAATGTAATGGTGCAGAGGACTGAATCAGTGGCTAGGACTGGAGAAAGTAACCTGGATTCTGTGAATAAGATGCTGTGGGATGAGCTTCTAGCTCGTAATCTGGTGCTTGACAATGATGAAGATGAGCAATATCTTGGAGACATTCTCGAAATGGAAGATTTGGGAGGACAAAATCCATCTGATTGGGGAGAGGAGGATTTGCAAGACCTGGTTGACCAGATCGATCACCTCAAATCTAAGCCATGACTGTAGAGTGGCTTGTGCATTTTGTTGTTTCAGTCATGTCTCTGATCTAATTTGCAACACCATTCCTTGATCAAAGAAGGTGTTGGATGCATAAAATGGGTTCTTATTCTCCCCTGTTATTTGCACCTGTAGCTGTGCCGCACTTTATATAGAATTTATCTGTTTTCATACTGCATGGGAAGAATGGTGGGACAGTTGCAGATGGTGACCCACCAAGTCGCGAGGGACAGTGCCTTGTTGCGTCCTTCTGAGAATTTGTAGTTCCCCAAACTTTCTTATATCCTGTGCCCTAACGGGGTTGGAGATGCTCTTATAATCTACATTTCACTTTTGTAAGGTGAAGTTGACTGTATGACAAACTGTAAATGCTTGACGATGAGTTCCTTCAGTAAGGTTGTACTAAGATGCAGTGTCTAATGGCCAACCTGATCAAAGGTATATTTCTTACATGATTCCCTGGTTTATGGATATGGTTACAGCAGCTCTTTTTTTCCAACTGGTTCTAATTGGTCTTCAATATGCAAGATTGTTGGGGGTTTAGAAGTAGCTCAATTGTATCAGGGCTGTGTTTTTGGAAATCGTTGATGAAGTGTTGTTGAACTTGCAAGTTGAAGTGGTGCTTGGCGCAGTCAGGGAATTATTAAATTGAAGTCCAGGATTGAATACAGTTCACGTACTGCTGCTATTTGTGGATTCTGGCCAAGTCAAGGGTGGCAGGGTGGAAATGACGACACCTGATTGATGACTGCCTAGAGAATATTGAAATGTCGTCCAACTTGGAACAAGAGACAAAATCAGTAAATGAGGGATCCAACACCGGGCAAGCACACAAACAACTACACCCGAATCAGCATCTACAAGCATTCACTACAAAACAAAGTCGTCATTCCATCATCTGAACAGCATCTATTCCCTCTCCATAGCATATCATAAAACTCCAAAGAGACCAATCCTGGCAATGGCCCACCTCCATCCGCCAAAGATTGTCTTTTGTGATTTTAATCTTTAATTTATCCATGGCGGCATCTCATTAGTGGCGCAGCTGAGCATGAACCCATTTTATATCTATACAGACAAACCCCGGTGTTCTTCCTCATATTCATCATCATGGGGTTGGCTGACCTTCTGGGATCTGTGATGCCTCAGCCTGGGCTGGTGGGTGTCAACACGTCTACAGTTGGTTTCACTCTCTTGCTGGGTTTTATGGTTGGGGCGGTTTTGTACTTGTATGCCCCGTCATGGAAAGTCAGAAAGGTTCCAGGTCCTCGGGCTCTCCCTCTGGTGGGACATGTTCATTTGCTTGCGAAATATGGCCCTGATGTGCTATCTCACCTTGCCAATCAGTATGGTCCTATTTTCAGGTACTACTACTCCCTTTTTTGTGTTTTTACAGTATGGTCCTATCTTCAGTGAGTGAATCATCTGATTTTACAGGTTTCAGATGGGGAGGCAGCCACTGGTGATCATAGCAAGCCCTGAGCTCTGCACAGAAGTTGGAATCAAGAAGTTCAAAGACATCCCAAACAGAAGCATACCGTCTCCTATTGCTTCTTCCCCTCTTCATCAGAAGGGTCTCTTCTTCACCAAGTAACTAATCTGTTTATATATCTATGGTTCATCAGGTGCTGTATCAGTAATGGCTTAGAATTTAGATGAATGGAAAATTTCGATTTGTTTGCTTTTCTTATACTTGCAGGGACTCCAGGTGGTCAAGTATGAGGAACACAATTCTTTCAGTGTATCAGCCATCACACTTGGCTAACTTGGTGCCCACCATGCAGTCTTATATTGAATCCGCGGCTAAAACACTCAAGACTGAAAATGATAGCATCAATTTCTCCGACCTCTCTCTGAAACTGGCCACTGATGTTATAGGCCAGGCGGCATTTGGGGTTGATTTTGGCCTCTCTAATCCTGGCGCTGATAGTCACAATGATGAAGTCACTGACTTCATAAACAAGCATGTTTACTCCACTACACAGCTCAAAATGGACTTATCTGGCTCCTTTTCAATCATATTAGGCTTGCTTGCACCAATTCTGCAAGAGCCTTTTCGCCAAATCCTGAAGAGAATACCTGGTACCATGGACTATAAGGTTGACAGGATCAACCATGACATAAGTGACCGTTTAAATCAGATTGTTGAAAATAGAGCCAAGGACAAAAATCATTGCCCCAAGAATTTTCTTTCCCTGATTTTGAAAGCTAGAGAGTCCGAGAAAGCTACCAAGAACTTGTTCACTTCAGATTACCTTAGCGCGGTAACTTATGAGCATTTGCTGGCTGGCTCCGCAACTACTTCCTTTTCCTTGTCTTCGGTGGTTTATTTGGTTGCTGGCCATCCAGAAGTGGAGAAGAAGTTGGTGGATGAGATCGATGGGTTTGGCCCTCATGATCTGATTCCAACAGCTTATGATTTGCAACACAAATTTCCGTATCTTGACCTGGCAACGCCCCTTGCAACTCATCTATGGTTTTTGGTACTCATTTTCAAGCTGTGTGTCTATTGGTAAATAACAAAATCATATATTTTTGCCAACTGCAGGTGATCAAAGAGAGCATGAGGTTTTACCTAGTTTCGCCAATGATAGCCAGGGAAACATCAAGAGACGTCGAGATAGGAGGTTACATGCTCCCTAAGGTAAAATACTGAATGTGCATGATCTCTCCAATTTATAACCTGAAATAGTGTCATAATTTAACAAGAGTTGAATGCACAGGGCACATGGGTCTGGCTAGCTCCTGGGGTTCTGGCCAAGGACCCAAAGCACTTTCCCGAGCCAGAGAAGTTCAAGCCTGAGAGGTTTGATCCAAATTGTGAAGAGCAACAGAACCGGCATCCCTATGCATTCATTCCCTTTGGGTTAGGCCCTAGAGCATGCATTGGCCAGAAGTTCTCTCTGCAGGAGATAAAACTCACGGTGATTCATCTATTCAGGAACTATATGTTCCAACATTCCAAAGAAATGGAATCTCCTCTGCAACTTGAGTTTGGGATAGTCCTTAACTACAAGCATGGTGTGAAGCTCACTGTAGTTAAAAGATGAATGAACTTCCGCAGCTACATGACAGCCTACATCAGAAACTAGAAGGGAGGGTACACTCATTTCAAAATCATGAAAAGATAGACAAAGGGAGGGTACACTCATTTCAAAAGAAATTCAACTAATGTACAAGAAAGCAGAACTTTCCAAATGTTTCCGATAGAAAGACAACAAGCAGTTGTAAGTTGTAACCCTTTGTTAACTTAAGTTTTCATTCATAATAGCAACGTTGCATCTCCTGCTTGCTTGAATACCTTTCCAGCTTCACAGCTGTAGAAATAGGCCTAGATAAATTCGCTGTTTTTGTACCGGTGTTGTAGTTGTTGCTCTTTAAGTCTGCAAAAGAGAAAGCCCCTGACTTGTTGAGAAACTGGAAGTCATCCATAGACTGCTGCCTTTCAGCTCGACGAAATAACGAACATCCTCCATTCTTTTGCTTTGCTTTGATTGATTCCGTTAAATTCATGTAGTTTGGCTTATGACCATTGTTGCTCTCTCCAGTGGATGCCAATGCCCTGTTTCCAGAAAGCTGAGTTGCAGATGTACAGAAGGATGATGAGGCTGCCGAACTCTCATCATACCTGAATTCAGAATTTGGACTGGAAGATGAGCGTGTAGCTTGCCCCATATGAGGAGGTTTTGCGGAAATTCTGGTGGATACACCAGTTCTTGTAACTTTAACATAAGAAGGGAGATCAGATGACAGCTTCTGATATGTCATGGGGTGAAGTTTGGAGTCCACAGAACCCTTCAGCACAGGAGATGTAGCAGCACCAGTTGCTTTCTTATTTAACTGCTGGTGCTGCTCCGTCAACCTGTTTTCCCATGGTTTGGCAGCCATCCATCTCTCTAGCCAGCTCCATCCCCAGCTATTCTTATCAAACTCATTAGCCTTGAGAGACATGCTCATGGGTGCATTTGAACTCTGATTCGCCTTCCACGGCTGCAAAGGCAGCAACAAAGCACATACTCATTTCGACTCTGGTGATTACTATAAGCACAACAAGATCATACACAGGACACTACATGATATGCAAGTATACCTTTTGAGCAAGTGCGTACGCGATAGCCCTTTCCCTCTTGAAGGCTCCTTCTTGCCTCATTTGCAACTTGGTTTTTATATCGTCTAATGTTCCCTTGCTTTGGCACCATCCTTCCTACACAAGGTACTCATATTTTGAATCTCTTACGGCACAAATATCAGACATCATAACAAGGGTAAGTAAGGCTTTATTGTACCTCAGCCTCTCTTAAGAGATCAGCTTTGCTTCTATGCTCGTCTATTGCTCGCTGCACAGCCTGGCCCTCTGTAGACATTCGAACTCTTCGAGCCCTGATTCGAGCCTGAACTCTAACAAGAGCCTGCATACATCTAAGTGTCACAGCTGCCTGTTTTCTAACCAGCCTACCGCGCACCAAGGCTTGAAGCCTTACTACCCCTTTCAGTGCTCTCAAAGCCCTTCTTGCCTGCAAATGGAGGGCACATAAACACAACAATATCCTAAAAAGATGAAGCAAAAGTTACATGAAATAAATGATGCTTACAAGGAATCCACGAAAGGCGGTTTGGATCCTAATGGCTGCCCACTCCTGTTTAACAAGCTTAAAGTCCTTAGCAGGGGCTCTCAAAACAGCAGCCATTGCAGCAGTGAAAGCTTTATTATGAACTGAAGCTGATTCAGGACCTTTTGAATCTATACCACTTCTCCTACATATGTGGTCACAAGATGAGCTCCTCCACAACCTCCATTTCCTTCCCTTCATGTTGTCCTGCACAACACACACATAAATAAACTTCCAAGCAAGCGTCAAAGTTGCCAACTTTATGAACAAAAAAGTATCCACAGAAGAAGAAAAAACATACAGTGTCATCCTTGCTAGGCTTCTTTAGACCTATCAATGTTTTGACCCATTTTCCAGAACCACCCACCATTTTTAAGTTCTACTAACAAAAAAGACCCAGTTCAATTTTGGAGCTATGGAGCTGAAAGATGCAATCTTTCTGAGAAGAAATGAAGTGGGGGTCAAAATAGCCAAACTGTCCACTACAAGTGAGAGAGTGAGAGTGAAATGGTATCCGAGGAAGGAACCGTTTGTTGTTCGAAATTCAAATAATGACAATAGACACTCCCTCCCGCTTCATCAACTTTTTGGCATTGAAACATCATTGTTAGACAGGTTTGCCCCTCAGCTGTCTCAGGCTCTCTCAGCGCAGCTCCCAACAAACAAGCACACAGTGAAAGAAAAGAAAAGGGTCATTGAAATTTACAACCAGTTGCACTGTCATCTTCCATTCTCAGTAGAGATCATAGGATTTCAGTCCCACCCTCAACTTGTTATTACTATATTTTCGTACAAACACGCTTAACTACGAAATCCCTTCTTAATATTCAATCTTAATTAATTAATTATTTAATAAAAATGTAAGAAAGAGCTTTGACCGACAAGATATCACCATGGATTTTGAATCTCGCCAATGTCGACAGTTTTAATTAGTTACTCTACTACGTACTCTTTTGTTCTTCCTACTTTCTATTCGTGTGTCCCTAAAGTTCGTCCTATTTCCTTTTATGCCAATTAATTCACTCTCACAATACACTCTCTTTCCTACTTTATTTTTCTCTTACCTACTTTTATTTTATTTTTACTCTCACACTCTCATTATTCATTAATTACCGTGTCATCAACCCAAACATGAAGATCATTTCAGGACGGAGGGAGTACTTGTTATTTCGTCACTTTTTATCTCGCATTGAAAACTCATACTCGATGATCGATGGCGACCGATAACGTGCATCTTGTTTTTAATCGTGACTTTCTTGTTTTTGTTCAACTTTGCACAACCAAAAATCAATCAAGATCATGCCAAGAAATTAAGAAAATGATTTAAACATCAACCAAATCCTTTTTTCAAACAGCTAGTAAGATTGCCACATACACATGTGATTTAGATAAACCTGTATTGTAATGTTTTTATTTTTAAGAAAAATGAAAGAAGGAAAAAAGAGAACACATTCAATGTTGAAACAAATGGACATGGCCAGCAAATGATGACTGATCAACCTGATTGCAATGTCCTTCAATATCATGATATCAAAAGCTAAGTTCCAATAAACAAATGCCTTGCTCACTTATGGACTTGATGTTAACTGACAACTAACTCACCTTATTATCTGTGTTATCAAGATTTGGAAATGTATAGATATAAAAATGTCAAGATCTGATCTCAATTCTTAAGTGAGCTGCCACTATGGACAACAAAATGTGCAAGCATTTAAAAAGGTGGACCAAGTTACATACATCTATACATGAAGGATGCTCTTTGATTCATCGTCCCAATAAATCATAACTGTGTAGTACAGGCAGCTTTGATGATGTCTGTCACAGATGCAACTAGTTACTAATTTAAGGGAGAGCTCCACAGTCCACTCCACTAAAAAAAATATAGCCTTTGAAATTTTAATTTAATTTTTTTCAATTTTCTTTTCTATAATTTTGAGAGCCTTTTGATATCAGGTCATCGAGCATTCATGATTCTTGTGAGTTTTTCCAGGAAGGCTCCACCAAAATGAGGTGCTTGATACAATGTCATTTTCCATCAGTGGACCAGATTGAATACTCCATCCTCCCTTTCCTTCCAATATGGGTTGTTTGCTTGCCAAGTAAGACAGACACACAGACAGCAATGTATAATTGCATTTGCAATGCTGAAAGTTTGTCTTTCAGGATATCAAGCAAGGCAATCAATCGTCCCCATCTTATATTTGCTTCCATCACTAGTTATTATTGATGTTATACCTTGCCTTTTCTCCCCGGTGGTCCTCGGTGGGGATGTCCATCTTGGTCCCCTGAAACATATATTCATCGATACGATAAAATCAATTAAATGACACGAATAAATTCCTTTCTCCTATTGAGTCCACACACATTGATAGAATCAAGACATGATAGTATGGATCACCGATGCAAGAACAGATAATATGCATTAGATGCCAAGACGAGGCATATTCATGACCGCATGCTGTCTGTATTAATTTTGATCTTGGCCTGAAGCTACCAGCTAACTATTCATTAACATTCACATTAACATGCACTAAGAAATATGCACAATTGCAGACAAGAGACAACAACATCGTCAAGATTTTTGATGTAACCGATTCAAAGTATCTACGCAAGGAGGTAAAGTAAAGCTGAGCACCAAGTCACGAGTTGATGAATATAGCTTATTATGAGTCCCACTCCAATTCAAAGGGCCTGCTTTAGAACTTGATTCTCTGTATCCTCTTCATTTTCCATAATATCACATGTTGACACTTCTACACAATCAAGTAATGGACACATAACCAAAGAACCAAATGTAACACTTACTGCATGATGCCAGGAATTGATGCTGCTCTGGCCCATTTTCGTAGTTGAGCACTTCTAGGACAGTGGGCTTTCGCTGCAACTTTTGTCTTTCCAAAGTCGATTTTAATATACATGGATATGATACTCTATGGTAAAGTCAGATGTATCTGTAAGAATTAAGGGTACAGTAAAGAATCAATATTTCTCGTAAACATGTGTGTATCAACTTCCCACCGAAGAAATGGATGCAAATTAGAAGCAATACATAGAAACATGACAACACCATTGACCTTCACCATTTTTTCAATAATTCATTTTGTATATATTAATAAAATTGTTATCACTGTCATCCAGAATATACTAGTATAATCTAACCCATACGTTATATAAGACGTCATTGATTTAAGTGAATACTATAATCTACTCAAACTGAAACGAGGAATACTTGAGACAGACATCAATAAGATACCATACCAGAGTTGAAAATCGCTGCAGAATAACTTTTGGCTACTCCATATGCAAGTCTTCCACTTTTATTACTTATTCAAACTGCAGAGAAAAACAGGTTTCATGAAGTATATCTCATGGTAACCAGCCATTAGCCTGGGTGAAGACCGGGTTTGCTGAGAAAGAGGAGCAAGCAACCACCACCGGTATAATTGGGCACAACAAATTACACAACCATAGCTAGCTTATCTAAATATAGATTATTACAGGTGGAACTTCTTTAAAACAGAAGATTTTTTATTTCAAGATTACCACAAAAAGCAATACCAAGCAACACAGATTTAGTGCCAGAGTGAAACTTGCACATCCATATTAAATGTGAACTGTTGGCAACTGATATACAAAAAAGCATCCTGGAAGTTCAATTTGGAAGAGTATGGTTCAGATATTTACTAAGGGAAAACAAAAGCTTTTTGCTACCTGGAGGTAGCCTCAAGTAGATCCTAGCCTTAGTATAGCAAACTTATTTTGGCCACCATAATTTCTTCTGCCGTAATGGCAAATTTCTTCAGCCTACCATTACATGTCGCCCTTAACAACAAAACTGTGGTGGGAGTAGAGGAAATTCCAAAACAATTTGCCACGTCTTCTTATTTATGGAAATCATAAGCACCCCCTCCCTATTTCCCCTTCGTATCAAAGCCTCAGGTCAAACGCTGGGCAGCATAAGTCTTGCATATATCCACATCTGTTCTACCAGTCAGTGCCATGAACTCATCATAGAACGTTAAGAGCGGGCATTTATCAATCAACCGTGAACCGTCATAAGCTTCTTTAAGAAAAACAGTACTCTTAGCACCCTTATTGGTAAGGTAAAAAATTCCATGGTGTTTAATTAGGCAGAGCAGTAACCTCGATGGCAGCATGAGCTCAGAATGAAACGTTTCGAACTGAGCAGATGTTAGCCTCTTCTCCATGGTTAGGCTAAGAAATTCATGCAACACAGCAACCACGCGTTTTCGAGCCTTAGGATCAGCTATATCAAATCTCCGTGCATTCAAGTAAGGAGAGGGGAATTCCATCTTCTGCCATCTTATAACTTCTTCCAGATAACTCACATTTGGCCTAAACCCAACCGGAAATTTTAATTTAAAAGCAAAAGGTCCAGTAATATTTCCATCATTGGGAATCTTTGAAATTTTTGGACGCTGCTTAGTATCATAAACTCCATCGGCAGCCAATTTATTCTCCCGTATAGTCACTGCTAAAGAAGAATCCCAGTTTTCCAACTGAAGGTAGTCTTTACCGTTGATATCCTTCACGGAGAAAAACTGTGGGTATTTAGGAATCAGTGTCTTCTTATAGTCAATAGGCAAACCAAATTCTGTCTCAATGTGGTCGATTTTGTCCATCCTAATTCTACAATCAACAGTCAACATCAACAGCTTTTTCATATTATTAACCAATATGGGTTCCATCTTTTTTCTAGCTTCAATCTCCTTGGTAGCAACTCTTTCAGCTTTCTCAGTGAGCATGACTGCTGGTGGTATCCGGCTATGACCACTTGAAACATGAAATATTGTAGGGTATTTTTCTATGACAGCCATGGAATTCCATTTCCCAACAAAGCCGACTTCTTTTTCAAGGTCTCTCAATGGGAGGAAGTGATGTTTCTGATTTTGGATTATGGACTTGAGTTGCCTTATAGTCGATGGCTTCTTATTTAAATCCATTACCCTGTCAAGTTCATGTACTCTATAGTAAATCTTTTTCTTGGGACTTTTTCCACCAGAAGTCTTGTATCTTACTGATTGATGTGAAGGGTCACCAAGGTGGGAGTGCACTATGTATCTTATGATGCCTGCTTTGTGGTGACTGCGAAGAAACAAAGGAAGGACCTCGGATCTCAAAACCATTTGGTACTTGATAATTGGTTTTTACGCACAGCTCAGTCAAGGTTTTTCCTCAGATATACTCGAATGTTCACAATAAAGCTGCACAGACGAGGCATCACTATTCACGGTCTTAATTGGAGTTATAAGAGGAAGATGCTGCCACTGTTTACCATTTGAAGGGATCCATTGTATTTCTTCACTTATATTAGCCTGAGGCAGAGAATTGAAGTAACCAGTGATCTCCCGCCTAGAATCGATACATGAGAAGGAAAAAAAGTACTCATCAGAGAGGTAAGCTTTATCACAAACTCTATGGAATGCACAAGAATTGTCAACCAGCATTTATCTAATTATAGAAACAATGCCAACCAAACCCTCATTTACAAATCAGCAAATATGCATAAGAAGAATTGAATATGATAGAAATTAACTACACTTTCTAAAAAGAATAAGTGACGCCACAAAGCCCCCTTTTTTCATCTAGTCAAGAGCCACATAATGATATCAATTATTATTAGGATGAACGGAGCATAGATTGCAGTGTGCAACAATTTTAGAACGTGAATGTAGTCTATATTGTTTAAAAAAAATTACACATAAAGTATCACAGACTCACAGCCCAAAAAGATCAAGAACGCCAAGCAAAGAAGATAAGAAATAAAAACAAATAAAAAATGAACCCATATCACATGTAAAATCTCACCCTGAGCTAAACTCAGATTAAATTTGTACTTCAATAGTATCTACTCAGATCATGAGGGAATTGTATTAGATGAGTCATGAAAATTAGTCAGCAAGTCTCAAATGTTGAGAGCTGATAAGAATCAAAACAAACAAATCAAGCTCCACTATATCGGAAACAATCAGAATCCAGTCTTTATAGAAACCACAGGAAAGCAATCAATTAAAAACAAGTTTACAATTGCAACAGCGATAACAAAAATGACACATTTTCTCTTCTTTTATTCCACATGGTCTGCATATATATGCAAGCTGTTTTTAACATAAAAAGACAACCATGATCAATATCATCAAACAGTGCAAGTGAACGTTGCTTTGGCTTCTTCACAGAGTACTTGCCTTTTGGTGGAGGGTTCGTAAGTAGTTCTGATACAGGAAGCCTTGACAAGAAGGATCTGAAGGAGATCTCGGATTCCGTTTCAGTGGCCTTAATGATTTGATGACTCGCTCAGTGCAAATTTAAAAACAAATCTCTCAGTTATCAGGGCTTAAGAAAATAACAGCAACTCTATGTACCAGCCCCCGGGTTCAAATAGGAAAAAAAAAGAAGATAAGTTACATCAGCAAAATAACAAGTGTAGGTGTGTGTGTCTGTGTGGAATAATTCATAAACAGCTGTGACCAATGCGTGATGGTGAAAATTCATGCAGTGAAAGACACTAGACATTAAAAAGAAAGAACAATGTACCCAAGTGAGTCTCTAAAAATTCAAATTAGTACTGTGCACAATACTTCACATATTTTTTACAAGGAACTCGATAAACCTTCAATTGTCGTCAGCACAATAATACAACATATGAAAGATCTATCTAAATATATTCTCAGATTTTAGATAATAATAATATGCTTGGTTGAGTTACGCATAATGTCAATGCTATCAAGTCATGCATACAGATACACAATAACAAATGACCATCATCAGTCCTAGGGTAAACTCAGATAAGGCAGTTGGTGACTGAATCAAGCCATGTAAACCGATACACAAAGCTAAAAAAATTAAACCTTCTTTATGTAGGGGAGAAGCCCTCTGACAGCTGAATGGATGTACTGTTTCAGCAGAGGATGCCTTGGCCTATGCACAACCAAATTCAAATATCTTTGCAGTTCAAAAGCACCTAACAATATCTGTATCATACCCGGTCAAAACGTTAGTTGACTTGGTAATTTAATTAAGACAATTAAATTTTATGACAAAAAGAAGAGAACAAAAAAAAAATTTACATCATCGAGATTGATCCGTGAATGGAAATTGGGATTATGAATTGGGCAAACTACGAAAGCGGGATTTTAATATCAAAGTCGACCAATTAAAGATATATGTGCGTCTAATTTTTTGGAAGGGTTGTAAGCTAGAGAAAACAAAGGGTAATGTTTGTATATAGGGAAGAGCCAAATAGAGAAGAGGCACAGAGAGATAAGAAGTAGGGTTTGATAGGATTTGGGGCAATTTTTTTAAGCAGTGAATAGGAGAAATCACTAACAAGGTCACACATGGCGATAAGCATCTACAACTTAGAAGTTTTTTTTCTTCACATAAAATAATGATTCACAAGTGGAGGCAATAGGAATTATGATGCGTTGAGATGGTGGGCAGTTGATGCATCATGCATGGGTAGTAAAGTTCACCCACATGAGCTGGAACATGTAATAATAGTAACTTCGTATTGATTGATTTTGTTTTAGGTCCCGGGCAGGAACAAATCAGTTGACGGGATTAGTTCATCTATTGTTGGAGCGGTTTTGCTTTTTCTGTGAGTGAATAACATGCTTTAATTCGTTTAACTACATAATTTATGTAGTTGAAGCAAGTTAATTTAATCAATGTTCATTATTCGGATACTAACGAATTTGAGATGGTTTTTATGTTGTTATGTATATGCATGATATTGATGTGCTATTAGAAGTTGATTGATGGTTATTGTTGCATCATCGCATACACGAAATTAATATGTAATTGATCTACGGGTGTGGCTCAGGCAGTTTATGGATAGAGATGGTCCGGACTGGTAGTGACGTCTGCCTCATGATCGTGCATTATCAACATCATCGTGCATTTATTATATGTCCATTATTGTTATGTGAACATGTGATATGATATGATCATATAGTAAATAATATGTTGTTTACTCACTAAGTCAAGCGACTCACCTTTTATATTTAAATATTTTACATTTAATAGAGCTTACAGTTTCGAGCACCGCCCTTTCAGTTCATTGACGAGTTTCATCATTTCCGAACGATGCCATCAGTCTTACATTAATACTTAAAAGTACTTGAACAATTTATTAACTCTGCTGTTTATTTATTAAAGTACACCTTTATTAAATGATATAATTTAAGTTGCTGAGAAATACTGACGCTTGTTTAAGATTAGTTAAGCGCCAGTCTCGATACAGATTTGGGTCGTGACAATCTGTAATCCGTAAACTATCATAAAACTAAGCATTCAAAATATGACATCAAAAAGTCGTTTTTTTCTTCTAAGACAGAAATGGGTTTAATTTAATGCACGGCCTCAATCACATCCATAATTCTTGTGCATAATCTTTGAGAAATAAACTAAGCATTTTATCGAACATGTAACGTGCATTATCAAGAGGGATGAAAAATGGAATAGGAAGGTTTGGTAGCTTGAGGATAAATTCGTCTATGAAAAACAATAGAAGTGATGGCCACCTCCATAAATTCTACAAGAAAATGAGCAGTCTCGACTGCAACAAGAAATTTATGAACCAAATTCGAAACATGTAATCTAAATAAAATTACAGAGACAAGAGACAACGCAAGCAGGATGGTAAAGACTGCTGACCTGATGGAGTGTGATTGTGAGCGAGGCGTTCCATTTACGACTCCATTTAACGAACTGATTGGAGACTGAAATTGCGATGCAAAGGAAGACAAAATAAGTGCGCCAACCATTTGGTGTGAAAGCGACGATGGTCGAGGCGAGGGATTGTAACTTCACGTATTTGGTGCGAGTCCGGTCAGAGATTCCTATAAAACGATGTCGCTTTCAGTCAGCGATGTCGTTGCGGTGTTAGGTAAAGGGACGTAAAACCTGATTTTATTGATATTTATTGGTCATATCCAAAGCGATAGAGGTGTCAAAATAATTTATTTAAATAAATGGATCAGTAAAATTTATTAAATGAATTAATGAAATTTATTAATAAGTATAAATTATTAATAAAATGTATTTATGTGTAAATGAATTAATGACATTTGTTGGACTAATTAGATTTAAGCAATCATTTTAAGGCATTTTAAGCTAATTCGTTTAATCCACTAGATTAAATGGTCCAATACATTTCAAACCATTTAAAATCCAATCCGTTTAAAATTCATCCATAATCCACCCAATCCATTCATTTTGTCACCTCTACCTAGCGATACCTGAGGTTTGACATATTAGCATTATCGGTTCCTATATTTTGGATATTAGCATTTTCGATACCTGCCGTACATATTTCAGGGACATTAATTACTAATATTTTGTGTACGACACGTATTGCTAATATCCAAAACATAGGTACCGGGGGTTGCTAATATGACAAACCTCAGGTACCGCTGGAAAAATTAACCTTTTTTATTACTGACGGAATTAGTCCCTAGGTCCTAAACGATTGTTCAAATGACAAATTTCATAGTAATTAAAATAGTAAATGAGCAAAGAATATATATTTGTGAAATGTTGGAAGTACACATAAAAAGTAAATATGTGATTGAGAACGATCAAGAATAATAATAAAAATATTCAATTAAAAACACATTAAATGAAAATTTTTTCTTCCGAAGTTTGGAGAAGGAGTTAGGCCGGTGGTAGTATGAGAGGTTTGGTGACGTTTAACGTCGAAGGTGGCTTTGAGAACGATTAGCGTGTCAATAATGAATTTTTTTGATATTTTTTCAACTGGGCGTGAAACGAGCAGCAAAAGCCATTACACATTTGTTGAACCACTTGATGCCAAAACACTCTACTAATGAGGGGATAGAGATTTTGAAGGTATGTTTTACCAACACTTTTAATCTGATCATCAAATATGCTTTCTTGGAAGGAGTGCGTCAGCATTTTTCATTACTCAATTTTTGGATTATATATTATAATAAGTGTTCGAGAGTTAGTTATCCATAATTATTGGGGAGTGTAACAAGACGATCTGATGGTATTAACTCTTTGTCATTGCTTTGCAGCCTTTAATAGGTCAAGTCGGAGAGTTTTGTCCTCGATTATTGCTTAACACTTGATATATTGATGACAACGCGCTAATGATCGCTAAGATGATTTGTTGACATATTTCGAGGTCATTCGACATGTAAGGCCTCAATTTTGGTTAATTGTGAATCACAACAAATCCTTGTGATGGTGGTACCGGTCGGCCCGAGGGGTTGCCTAATCATATCTCATTAGATGAGGGAGGGGATTATGGCTTAAGTTTTGAGATATTCAGGAGATTCTAACAAAGATGTCTAAGTTAGATGACTTACAGTTGGATTTATTACTGTATCGGGTTAGTATTGACATGTCAAAAATGATATATGATTTGAGGAGTGCATCGCCCAGTTGGATTGAGAGCTTGGCATGTCAAAGATGATGCCAAATTCTAGTGAATGTTGTTTACAGGAATGGTACTTGGACCACAACTATATCAACGCATTTTTCCCGACTTCGCAAGAACCTCGAGGCGTATTGTTTGGCTCTCAAATACTATTCCGGACAGAATATATTTGTAGTTTCTCAAGCTAGTATGGCCTGAAAAGTTGCAAACTTCGAGTGCAACTGATGATCTTGATTGTGTTTGTCCAATTGGGAGAGAAATATGTTGTTCACTTTAATTAAGTGTGGTGAGAAGCTAGCAGACATTAGAACATGTATGGATAACAGTAGGAAACTGTGAAAATGTTGTATTGTATAAAATAAGGGACACCTAAAAGAGTAGGAAAATAAAATTTCTAGGTACAAGGATGATCTTGCCGCTATTGAACTTATGTTTTTAGTCTTCTATTGTGAATTCTTTAGTGAACTTTGAAAGAAGAGCGGATCAATTGATGCCAAGAGTTTAAAAACCCGACATCTCTTTCTATTTTCAGACAAAAAATATATATTTTTTAAATTATATTTACATTTAATTATTTACGAATTTACTTTATTCTTAATATTTAATTCTTCTCTTCATGAAGGAAATTAAGACAAATATTTAAATATACATTTACACAAATTTGGCATCAAATTTTGAAATATTAAGAAATTAAGGAATTTTTTTATTATACTCCCTCCGTTCCAAAATGATGGTTACACTTCTTGATGACATAATATTTAAGAAACTTGTAAAAAGTTTGTTGATTAGAACTTTTTAATTTAAGAGAGAGAGTGTTTGTGTGAGAAAAATAAATAATTTGATTGATAATAAATGATGAATGATTGTAAAATGTAAAATAATAAATGAAGAGAAAGAATGCATGTGAAAATAAAAGTGAAGGGAGTAATATTCTATTTTAGGAAGTATAAGCTTTATTCTGAAACACCAAAAAGGAAAGTGTAAGCAACATTTTAGACAGATGGAGTAATATTTTTCATGCCATTGTACTATTGTAGCACCTTCATACAACAAATTGTCATGAATAAGAAAGTCTTGTCTTGTAAAGAGTGAAGATTAGTTCAAAAATGTGAGCAAAGGAATAGTAACAGAT
>JAWWMW010009382.1:0-18199 GCA_035048345.1 Echeveria elegans
TTCAAAAATTGCTTTACGTTATAAACTATAAATTTTTAATAATTTATTTCCTTTATCAAACTTGAATTTATTTTAAATTCAGTCCGATTTATTTATTTTTACATTATGCACAAAATATAATTGAACTAATAATTGAGGGGTGCGGGTAAAGGGGGTGTGGGCAGGATATTTATATCAATTTTTCCGTGGGACCCACGAGGATGGGTGGTGCGATTAGTGCCCAAATATATCTGCTGCAATGAGAAAGAATCACACAGCTACAAACATGACTCACCAGTGTCCTTCCAAGAATGCAGAGGGCAAATAGTGCCTGCGAGTCATCATGTGGCCTTTGATTGCGGAGTACTGAAGGCTCTGAACATTACAATAAATAAATCCATACAGTAAATGGAAGCGCGTTCCCCAAGCCCCGCCACTTATTGTATACATCTCTGCAACTGAGGCCAAACATAAAAGCAAGGCTAATTATGAGTTAAGCACACTCCGGATGAGATTACAAAAAATCAGGGGATGATTACTGACTGACAAAGCCCATTTCAGTAGGGTACACATTGTGTCCACGGCCCTTGCATGAAACAATCGACTGACCTGAAACAAAAAACTATAAAATATACAGTAGAAAAACTAAAATTAATGACAGCTTTGCATAGACTGGGATGATCCCTAAACAAGAAGAAGAACACAAATGATGAAAGGACAAAACACTAATGGACCATGTCACATATTTCCAAGAACCTACAACCCATTTGCCTTGGTAACATTAAAGTAAACAGACAAAAAGATTGTAATGTGCTAATTTGATGCTAATTGGCTTTTGTGCTTTTGGCTCTTTTAGTTTTAGGTCTACAATCACCTCTATCGATTGTTGCATGATAAGTTGATAAAATCAGACAAAAGTGTTTACTCCCTTGGAAGAATTAATCATCACTTTCATAAACATGTTAAAAAACAAACGACTAACGTCTTTGCACAGAAACACTATATAATTCAAGTATTTTTTTAGTAGAGTATTATTAACAAATTGATTCTCTATGCCTATTAATTGTTGTCTTGTAGGGCAAACTAAGAAAGTGCCATACCCAAGATTTGCTCATTAGGACTATACATTATACATTTTATATGCCATATGCCAAAGGGTGCCATATGCCATTGGGATTTTAGCAACAAGGTGCCTCAGTCGTTAAGGGTGTCTTTTTCATTGATTTAGAAACTCCATTTAAAAGCTCGAATCAACTCAAATCGATTCCAGTCGATCCGCGGTTGCAGGCATCACACATCTGCTGGATGAAAGGAATGTCAAGATTTGTTACCTGTTACGGATGAAAGGAATGTCAAGATTCTTTGGTTGCATCACACATCTGCTGGATGCAGGCAGTTCTTAGTTTTGAAATTGGAATCATGGGCCAATTCCTTTTGTTTTGTTCGTCTTCTTGTCAGTATGAACTAAGCCTGCAAATCAGCCGGCTGACGTATCCAACAAGATCATCGTCATAAACATAGTCCTTGATTCAAATGTCTGTATACTATGCATGTTTAGCTGCACCCTAGCATTCAAACTTCAACAACAACAAAATTCAATTTTAGCTGTGAAATGTATTCTTCTGTGGAGAAGCTTACTGCCTCATCTATTAAAATCTTTGATAAAAAAAATCTGGGAACTGAAATAGCTAGTACTTCATAGCTTGTTTTGACTCATTTCAGATAAACTATTTTGAGGCTTCGACAAGCTTCTTCCTTTCCCTAAATACCTCCCGCTTCCAAATCTAAAACTTGAACTCCAATCAGCAGCAAACTTTGAGTTGGCCTCCGAGCCATCTGTCTCAGCTATCAGTTCTATCAGATTATTTCTGAAACCCAAGTCAGAATAAACCCTCCTCGAGTTCCTATTGATTGGCTTATCAGCATTACCACCCTCCACAGCCTCGTTCTCTTCCCTATTAGGATGGCCTTCCGAATGGCCATTTTTTGTCGTGTTTTTCACCTGAACTGGGCGTCCTACTGTCTCCACCATCATACAAGGATTGTTAAAGTTATTCCACGAATACAATGGCAAAAGTTTACTCACCTCAGTCAACCAATCCACAACCTCATTCATCGAGGGCCTTCGCTCCTTGCACGACCTTACGCACTTGGCAGCTATCAGCACCAGCTGCTTCCTCACAACAACATCTTTCAAAGGCGCTATCCTCGGATCATATATGCTTGAAAGTTTCCCTTTCTTAACCAACGGAACAGCCCAATCCACAATAGAAGGCGGAGAGTATCCAACATCAATAGCTTTCCTACCACTAATAATCTCAAACAACAAAATCCCAAAGCTGAACACATCGCTCTTGGTACTCAAATTATCCGGAGTCACATATGCAGGATCTAAATATCCCATGGTACCTGCAGGAGGTGTAGATTTCAACCTATAATCATCCAAATGACACCTCAACGCCAACCCAAAATCTCCCAACCTAGCATTGAAATTCCTATCAATCAATACATTTGCGGATTTGATATCTCGATGAATCACCGGCGGACTACAAGAGTGTAAAATCTGAACCGCTTTAGCAGTCTGTAACGCTAACCTAATCCTTCGTCCCCAATTCGGGGGCCTAGGGTTCGAATGCAACACATCGTAAAGCGTGCCGTTGCTCATAAACTCCATAACAAGAAGCCGATCTCGAGGATCATTAGTAAATCCGAGCAAGTTAACCAACCTAGGGCTCCGGAGCTTTGACAGAATGTCGATCTCGTTATCGACTTCGTTGACTCGTCCGGCGGAATAAGGAAGGAGGCGATGAGTGAGATTCTTAGCAGGCTTTTTGACGGCGACCAGACGTCCGTTGTGTAATACAGCTTTGTAGACGGTACCGTGACTGCCGCGGCCGAGAAGCTTCAGATCGGAGAAGTTGCTGGTGGCGGCTTGGAGGTCGCTGTAGTGAAAATGCTGGATTTTGATCGGCGGTTTGGTTTTAGTGGTGTTTGAATCGGATGTGGTGACTGACGAGTCGGCTTTGCAGGAGATGTTAAACTTCATTGCTTTGCTTTGCTGTTTAGAGAGAGAGAGTTGCAGAGGTGAAGAAGATGAAGGAAGATGCCGATGCTTTTTTTATTTAAATTTAAATTGCTCCAATCAATTAATTAGTGCCTATACTTATTTATTGTAATAATTACCTTCCGCACTTTTTTCTTTTTCTTTATATTTTCCGGTTTTGCACTGATTTGACGTTCAAAATTGGATTACAATGAAAAGTTGTGGTCAATTGATAAAGAACCATGTCTTGAAATTTCAAGATCAATAGTTCAAATTTTATTTATGTCATGATTTTTCCCATATTGAATAGTTATGTTATTGTTCCCGATGTAAACTTTTGTAATTTTTCCCCTTGCAGATGGAAGTTCTTGATTAGTTCAGAAGTCGAGAACGTCCAGTAATTCTCATAGAGTTGAGAACATCCAGTATTTCTTATGTTAGCGCGCTGAATTGAAGAAGATGCATGCATATGCAGATTTGATGTGTATTGGAGTGGAATGTGACAGCGCATCAGTTAGATTATAGTTATCAGATGATATTGTATCGTGTACGAAAAATTTTATCTGTGTAATCCATTATCAAAAAAATCAATTACGGTGAAGTAATCAACATTCTATGAAGTTAATAATTGTTTTTATATCTATCAAGATATTTAAATCTATTGGATACATCATTATGATTTTTAACAAAAATATTAAAACTGTATCATTTAATTTTGTTATAATGTACAGTTGGTTCTTGGTTGTACCAAACCTGATTTCAATATAAAGTTAAATGTATCACATATCCGCACAATTTGATTTGTTACACATAAAATGCCACATTGCAATTAGACATGCTGCATTGAGAATATTCGAGGAAATGATAATTAGTGAACGCAAAAAAAAAAAAATGGAAACGTAAACAAAATAGTGTGGAAATAATGATTTATAATGCAGTAGTCATTAAAACATCCATGAAGAATTGTCTGTACACACGACTATAAATAAAAAATATAATTGATGTAGAAACAAAATAATTCTAACGTACATTTTTTTTCGACTTAGAAAATATAAAGATACTCGAACACAAATCATTTAATAATATGATCAAGAGTGTAACCATTGTAACAGTTAAATAAGCAAATGATATATTATATTGGTGGATCAAATACTAAAAACACAAATTCAATTTAATCTTACGTAAAATTATTTTGTTTTAATATAAAGACAATATGTATTTGATAACAATAAACAGAAAATTGAGTATTCGCTATTCGGTGGAACAATCTATTACTCATACTAAGTTAATGTGTATATGTTGGTATAAAGTTATAATTTTAACCTTATAGTTTAGCAAAATTAAATTATAAAATTACATAAATTACAACTATACATCCAAAGTTTTGAAATAATCCATTCGGGGTGGGATTGCCTCCGAGCCAAGCTCCTCCGCGGCTCCACCCCATTGGTGGAAGATGTTTGGGAATGTTAATATTCCCAATCAAATTCCCCACCTAGATGTACCACATAAAAGATGAGCTGTCTCATCTCAATTCAAATCAATTCAAGTTCAACAATCAACACCATTCTTCTATATATATGTGTGAATCCACCAAACATATATCCAACTGTGGTCCTCTGGATCCAAACCAGGTCATACCGTTATTGCAATATCTTCTAGGTCCTTAAATAGACACTTCACAAATCAAACACAACAGATTCAGCTGTCCCTCAACATAAATTAACTTGCTTACCTCCAAAATTGGTGACTCGCAAGTCAAAAGCATCGGTCAGGGAAGTGGGGAGACTTCACCCATTCGTGTCTGCCACTGGCTTCTTCTTGCGTGGGGCAAACTTCACGTCGTTCGTGTCTGAAACAATGCTGTAATGTAGAAGCTGGAGTTGCATAACTAGGACCTTTTGTATATACCTTAGTAGTGGGCATATCCCCTAAAGTTGGTATGTTGCGTCAATAATGCAATTGCACTCCATAATTGGCTCTGCGATATGTGACCTCTAATCATGCAATCACGTTCTCCACTGCACGTTTTAACCGCTGAGCATACATATTGTTTGACATATAGGTTAAGAACGCACTGTTACTTTTGTTGTGTTCGAACTTGTTTTTGAGGTGAGGAGCAATTTACAATAATGGATTTAGAAAGAGCGGGTGAAAGTTGTAACTTTGTGGTTCAGCTTCCGGTCAATGTTCTAATGGTTGCGATGGAGGGAAGCTCGGACTTTATTCAAAGCTGCTTCCCTGTGCCTCAGGAGAAGGAAGGATTCATCATTTACTTCTGTAACAACATTATGCTTTTTCCTTTGACGCGGCAATTTTTTTTTACTGACGTTTCCATTTTGACTCGAACTCAATAGCTGGCACCAGACAGAAAATATGCAAAGTTAGTGAAAATGCATATTAATGTGACACTTAACATATAAACCACTGGTATCATCATAGCAGTTTTATGAGGCGTCTGGAACCAGGTATGTGAAATGCTAGCATATTCCGGTTCCACCAACCATTCAACTCAAAAGTCAAGGCTTATGAGTTGGGTGGTGGTAATCAAGATATACTAAACATTCTTCCAACACTTGTAGCGGCAAACTGTAGGTGCGCATCATGCGACTTGTTAACCTACTCAAACACGGCTCTGGCGGGTGTGCAACACGCAACTCCCCTTTACCAACAATGAGTTGGGGTGGTGGTAATCAAGATATACTAAACATTCTTCCTCTCATTAGGCAATGAGAGACAACTTCTGTGGGAAACACATGCAGCTATAAAACAATGCTCTTATGCGTCAACATTTGAGGGGAAAACAGATGATAATCAAATGCCTAAGAGGTACTGATTTGACAGGAAGATATGTCTGATAATTTTACTTTATGAAATAGAAGCAGACCTTCGCTTCGGTCCACAAATCCGTCAATTATACAGGCACAAATCCATGGTCTTCCAACACGAGCTGCTTTCGACCACCTTTCAGCTCCCCATTATGCTGCCTTAAACTACAATAAACCACCCGCAATCATTAGCGGACTGGAGAATACAATCTAAGCATAAAACCTACGCATTGTTAGTCGTGACTAGCAAATACTCTTAAGCCAGAATGCATAAAACTCACCTTCATGCTCATCTCAGACCAAACAAAAGTCCAAAACTACCCAAACTTTAATGCAAAACACAGCACCAAGCCTCAAACTGGTAACCTTATGCACCAAACTTTAAGTAGCACAACTCATCCACGCATCTAGGTGTACATTTACTCGTTCAATTGATGGATCCATCCTGACAGGATAGCATCGACAAAAAGATGCATTTTCACATTTGCATTCTACTTTATACATGTTACAGTAGAATAAAAGAAATTGAGACATAAAATTTTAACACACCAAATCACTTCAACAGCTAAAAACCTTATCTGCCAAAGGCCGTTCAATTCAAATTCAGTAAACGCAATGAGCTAGAGCCGACGTGTAAAGGTGACTAACTGGCGAGTGAAATCGGTGGTGAAGCCGACGTACGTCCTGATCGGATCGTTGGTAGAGAGAATTACGGACCATCGGCAGCCGCTGCTGCTGGCTGTTGATTCCCGACATGAATCAGAAATCGCTCTAATTATCGTCGACGCCTTTAAGGATAACTTAGAAGAGGAATTTAGGCTAGGGTTTGTAATCTTGACCGATGGAAGGCAAAATTGGAAATTTTTTTATTTTTATTTTGATTTTTGTTTAATTTTAAATTTTAAATTTTTACTTATATATTTTTTGATTGTTTATTTTATTTTATTTTATTTTTTATGCCATGTAGGCGCCACATGGGTGCCATGTAGGCGTGCATTTTGTGCGAAATGCTGACTAGGCGCCACGTGAGCATTTTCTATATTTTAATTACTTTTAAATCATTTTAATTAGATTTAAATGAAAAAAGTGGCAAAACTGGAACTTTTTTTGCAAGTGTGGCAAAACTGGAACAAAAACTTACAAGTGTGGCAAAATTGGAAATTTTCCGATTTTCAAACACAATTAATAATTACAGATAGACACCTCAATTATCTTTTAATTACGGAAAGGGACACTTCTGGTTGTCTTCTGTTTCTTCCCGCGGTTTTCGGACGAAAGGGGAAACACCTAATGGAGCTCTCATCGATCGATTCAAATGTGAAGGGAATAGGAACGTTTGAGAGCTTTAGGAAGGACTCCACCAAGACCAAGGTCGGCCTCGCCAAGGTCAACAGTGGATATAAAGGTTCCCTTTCCTTCTCACCCCCTACCGTTTAGGTAAATGAATCAGTAAAATCTCTTAAGAATTTGTTAAACGGATTAATGAAATTCATTCACAAGTATAAACGGATTAATGAAATCTATTTATTTGCAAATAGATTAATAAAATCCGTTGAACTAAATAGATTTAAGCAAATATTTAAGGCATTTTAAACTCATCCGTTTAATCATTTGGATTAAATGATCCAATCCATGTAATTCGTTTACAGTAAATAGTTTAAATGAATTGAACCATTTAATCTTTTTTTTTGAAAAATTATTAAGTTGGATCCAAACAGCCTGGATCATGGTTAAAACAGACATGATGAGCTAGACCCTCAAGCGCCGGAGGATGTTTATAACACACCCTTCTAAAAATGCCGAACAGGATAAAACCCAGCACAACCATAGACAAAAAAAGAGCCCATAAGAAAGACCCTATTAAAACAAAGATAAACAAAATAAATCAAAGATAAATTTGTTGATCCAATCGAGAGCACAGCTGAGGATATTGGTCATAATCCGGGGCCCTTTGGACGGCAGCCGAAATAGCCGTAGATACAGGCGTAATGAGGATTTCTATACTAGAGTAACACAAAGCCTCCGCAGGCTTATTCAAAGCATGACTCACTCTGAAGATCGCAACATTGCTAAGGACTCTAACTAACATACTTTTGATCGGGAAAACTTTCCAATCAATCAAAACGTCCTTGTCGAGGAGAGCAATATCTTCATGGTTCGACTGAATACGCACAAAGCTAATCCTTCGCACTCTGATCTCCTGGATGACCTGAAGAAGGCATCTAAGAAAGTGCTTGGAATTAGTAAAGAGCTTGAGGGCAAAAATGAATGACCCTCTGTAATTCCGAATAATAGCAGCGATTCTGGCCCTTTCTTAAGATACCACCACAGCAATGTTGCAAGAGTTCTCACAATAAGCCGGCGTCCAAGCCCTCCAAAACACTTTGAAGTCCCGGCTCAAAGGGACCGAGATACGCAAGGGATAACTTATGATCCGAGATTTAAAGTCATGGGAGCAACTATTCGAAATGCATTTAGCAAGGGAAGAGGCGACCTTAAGAATGATACCCTTATTAAATATGCCAGAAACACCAACAAAGACACACTCATTCCGAGCCTTCCATATCTCCCAGAGGCAAATACTAACAAGGCCGAAGCCCAAGCAGTCAACAAACTTGCTAAATCTCACGTTGATGCCCCAGTCGAAGATGAGAGCAGAAATAGACCGAGGCCTCTGCTTGTTAAAAAACGGGCAAATTCAGTTCCAAAGGATGTCAGTCCAGTTGCCATGAATAAAGATATGTTCCATAGTCTCACGATACAGATTAGCACAATAAACACATTCTGCTAGCCATAGATACCCCAACCCGCATAACGTTATCATTGATAGTAAGAACCGAGTGAAGAATTTTCCAGAGGAAGCATGAAACCTTCGTAGGAAGCCCTGAATGCCACGAAATTTCAAAATTTTTAATGCTGATGCTAGGCGGAGCAAAAGACTTCCAAAATGATTTAGTGATCACAATGTCATTGGGATCTTTACTTCAAAAAAGGATGTCCTTTATATTATCCTCAATGATGTTATTCAACAAAAGGTGGATACGAGGATGGACATTATGCATGAATTCCCTTTGATAAACTGGATTAGTGAATGCAAAAGGACTTGAGCTTCTTAGGAAACTGCATGGTAATGTTTTGACAAAAAATGTAAACCGGCGTTCTACCATTACCGAGACTCCAATAGCAATCATGAGCAATGCTAGTGTTATAAGGAGAGACCGACTTTCATAAATGAGAGCCTTTACCCCTATAATGAACGGTCAGGCGATTTTAGTAAGGAGAAGCCGAACGGTTAGGTGATTTTAGGCATTTCATCCGCCGCTGCTTATCTTGGCTTTTGTGGCCCCCGATACTCCAGCAATGTTCCCCCAGAAGCCAACTGATCCGCATGATGGTGTAGGGACGGGTTTTACGTCGAAAATAGGTGGAAAACTCTCAACCGGTGCGAAGGACGTTTCAAACACTCCGGCCGTTTCTTATGCCAAGGTTGTCGCTGCTTCGAACCTTCTGTCGGGTCCTTCAACACAACCTCGACTAAGGCTCAGGCCGCGTATCCCACCGATTTAATTCTCTTGTCGTACATTCAATTCTATTGTTCCATCACCACAATTAATTAAATCTTTAACAGTGTTTAAAAATGGTCTCCCTAGAATAACAGGAATTTCAGCATGTGGTTTATCATTCATTTCTAGCACATAAAAATCTACTGTGATGTAAAAATTTCCTACCCTCACTGGCATATCCTCTAGGACACCGAATGAAACTCTTTTTGATCTATCAGCAAGCCTAATGATAAGAGATGTTTTTGCTAAGGTCCCTACGTTTAACTTCTCATAAAGAATATACAGCATGATAGAAATTCCAGCACCTAGGTCACACAATGCATCATCAATATCCACATCTCCTATGTTAATAGGAATAGTGAAAGAACCATAATCTTTAGGTTTCATAGGCATGTTACGTTGTATCACTGCACTACAATTTGCATCGAAAGCCACATGATCTAAAATTTTCAATTCACGCTTATGTGTGATAATATCTTTCAAAAATTTTGCATAAGTAGGCATTTGAGATATTACCTCAGAAAATGGTAGCGTGACATGCAACTTAGCCAAGATTTTCGCAATCCTTTTAAAGCTCGCGTTCTCTTTTGCCTTTATCTGTTGCTGAGGAAAGGGAAGGGGTGGTACATATGTTGGAGGAGCTATGTAGGGTGCTTCTTCTTCTCCGGTTATTATTTCCTCTTAGGGTTGCTTTTCTTCTTCGACCTCCTTACTCGTGTTTTTCTCTTTTCTCTTGGGTTCTTCATGGACTTTGCCACTTTTAAGTGTTATCACATTAACATCTGCGGATCTTACATCCGGTTGAGAATGTAGTTTTCCATGATTTCTTGACGAACTCAAGACTTGTTGAGCAAGTTGTTCTCCAACATTTTTCGGACTGCTCTTTCTTGTTGAAGTTCAGATGTAAGAATTCGAATGTCGTTCCCTTGTTGAGCTTGCATCGCCATCATTTGCGTCATCAGTTGAGTTAATGATGGTTCCTCTTGTTTCTTGTCCTTCTACCACGGGTAATTTCCTTGGTTGTTACTCGAGTTGTTGAAGTATTGTCCTTTAGACTGATTTCCTCCTTGATATTGAGTCCTTGATTTTCCATGAGTATTCTTATATTAGTTCCAAGGTTGAGCATTATTTGATGTTGAAGGCTTGTTGTCCGGATAAAATCTGACTTGTTTTTCTTGTCTTTGCATTGGTGGTCGTACATAGGGACGGTCGTATCCTCGAGCGATATAGTTGACATCATCTCCTTGATTTGGCCTCTTCGGGTCATATGTTTCCTCATGTACTTCGTTCACTTCATAGACTGCGGGTTGCTCTCTTCTTAGACTAATGCTCATTTTCCAACCGACTGCGCCAAGTCTTTCAAAGTTTTGACTAGCGAATCAAGATCATCCTTGTGACTGTTTTTGAACTTGAGTTGTTCTCTTCTTTCTTCAAATGATTCCACTCTCGACCCCATTGGTGGTTGTTTCTAGCAATCTTCTCAATGATGTTGAATCCTTCAGCTGGAGTCAGCTTCATAATTCCTCCTCAAATCACTTGATCAATCCTTGCTCGACCGTTTTTGTTCATCCCATCATAGAATGCGGATAACAACTTCATTTATTAAAACCATGATGTGGGCAGTTGCGCAACAATCCACTGAATCTTTCATACGATTCATAAAATGACTCATTATCAAATTGAACGAACTTACTAATTTTGTCTCAGATCTTCTTCACTTTGGCCGGTGGAAAGTATTGCTTCACGAAGGCTTGAGCTAATCCTTCCCATGTTCGAAAAGTGTTTGGATCATGGCTTTGCAACCAATCTCTTGCCTTATCCGTTAATGAGAATGGAAAGAGTTTCATGTACACAATTTCTTGCGGGACCCATGCATTTTTGTAAGTACGGAAAAGTTCTGCAAAATTACTCAAGTGGTAGTGGGGGTTACCGTATCCGGTGAATGGATCACTCTTGACCATGTTTATAATATTTCCCTTGATGTTGAAGTCATATCCTTCTCCTTCGGGAACGTAGATTGGTGAATTGTAATTCCCGATGGTTGGGGTTATGTAGTCACCGACGGGTCTTTCCATGTTAGCTTCCGCTCAGCGAACTCGCTGATTTCCTTCGTTGTTTTGCTGAATGAGTACTGGATCACGTTCAAATTGTTGGTTCTCCATTCGAACTTTCACGTCTACTAGTGTTGGTGATTTATTGATCGCCTCACGTGGTTGTCTTTGTACGGATGAAGAGTTCGGATTGGAAGTGGGTTGTGAAGAACTTGTGTTATGGTTCGTCTTGTCCTTAATTTTTTTCCGCTCTCTTGTGCATTCAAACACCTATAAGAACAGTTAAAGGTGCCTTTAAGCAAACAAAATAAAAAAAACAAAAATTTTGAGATAAGTAAAACTTTTCACACGAATTTTTTATTTTTATTTTTTAATTTTTTTGAAAAGAACTTTCTAGTTGGCTAAACAGTAAAAAAACTAAGTTTAAAAATTGATCCCCGACAACGACGCCATATTGATGTGCAGTACATGGTAGTATATCACAAGTCAAAAGAAATTTATAAGAAACTAGGGTGACCTAGTGTCGTACCCAAGAGAACGGTGACAACCTAGATTAATCAACTACTTATCAACAAAATAATTCTAAAGATTTGAGAGGTTCAGTTTAATTTGGTAACAAGAGATGTAAACAAGCAATTAAAAAGAAGATGACTCGGCCATAACTTCACTAATGGTACTCACGAATTACATTGAACGATTCCTCAATTTAAGTAGAACAATTTTTGAATAAGTTTTGGTTAATATAAGTCTAGACATGCAACAATGTGGTAACTGTCATTGGTATGCATGTTAAATTTTACATAGAAGCAATATATATGACATTAGTAATTCTCACTGACATGCATGTCGAATTACTGACGTGCAGAAAAGTGGTGTATTTTCGCAAGTCAAAAGAAATTTATAAACTAGGGTGACCTAGTGTCGAACCCAAAGGAATGGTTGAAACTCAGTAAAATTAACTATTTATACTCTAAACAGTTCTAACAATTTAGGGAGTTGTAAAAGAGTTGGTTTGGTAACGAGTGACGTAAACAAATAATTAAAAGAATTATGACTCGGGATTGACTTTCCCCATCACATTCACGACTCAATTTTAGGAATTTATGAAAATAGGTAGGTGATGGAGCGCAATTATCCGCTCTATTATGTCCCTAATACTAGCCTTGTTAGTCATTTATCTGGTATAAGATTACGCTTTTGGTGTAGTTTTGTATTTCAGGGCAGAAAATGAAGTTAGGACGAATACGCGCTAAAAGACATATTTAAAGACATATTTCCTCAAAAGCAAGTTTCACCGAAATCGGAGCACAAATGACGGAACTGGAAGTGCGCAAGCACCTGAAGTGTGCGCGAGCAGAATGTTGATCGCGCAAGAAAGCGGCACAGATTCGGAAAATCCCAGAAAATCTGTTCAATGTCGGAATGAAGCGAGGCATATCTTGTTGGAAAGATAAAATTAATGCCTACAACTTTCATGAAGGACCCAAGAGCATCAGAGCAAGATTTCATGGTCGAAAGTTGTGGAGGAGTTGCGCTAAATCAAGTTTCCTAAAAAGAAGGAAATCGGCTACAAGGAAATCAAGTCCTAACCGACTTAGGATTGCTGTCCAAATCAGTTGAGGATCATTATTATCAGAATATTTGAAGAGAATTATCTCCAAGAAGAAATCCTAACCGACTTTGGAAAGCACACAACAAACCCTAGCCGACCTCTACACTATAAATAGAAGCTTTGGGGCGACACAAAAACACACAATACCATTCATCAAATTCTTCTCATACCATACACTCGACGGCTGGTTACTATACACTCACCACAAGCCGCCGTCGACCAAGCTTTCAAGGAAGAAATCATTCCGACGAGGAGCGCAAGCACTGAGCGAGCACACTGCCGGGTTGCACAAGCAATTCCGACACTAGGTTCAATCGCTCTTGTTTTCTCTTCGTGTATTTAATTTGTATATGATGATGTATTCAGCGATGACAAGCTAAATACATTGTATCGACTGAGAGCTTGAACTTGTATCAATGAAGTTTTGAGACTCGCGCATGTATTCAAGAGCCTCGATGTTATTATTTCTTATCTTTATGCTTAATACATACAAGTTCGACCTTACTTATTTGGGGGACGTTGTAACGACAACCTCATCTAAGTAACTAGAATTCAATTTATCGTCATATATGTTGCATATATTTTTGTACGTCAAAATTCGGATCAGTGAGATGTACAAAATATATGTATTAATAGTCCTAACTAAACCAAACCTTTTCAAAGTTATTCTACCTATTTTAGTAAATCCCAAAATCGAAGTTGTGAGTACGATAGGATGAATCTCTCCTTAGTCATCTTTCTTCTTAAATAGTTATTCACAATCCACTTTCACCAAAACTCTTTTAGAACCCCTTAATCGGTTAGAACTGTTTAGCATATCGATAGTATAATCAACTGAGTTTCAACCGTTTCCTTGGGTTCGACACTAGGTCATCCTACTAATTATAACTTTGTTTGACGCATTCGTGACACCACTTTAGGACACGTCAAAATGGCGCCGTTGCCGGTGAATGTTTTTTTTAGCTTAGTTTGTTTGCTATTTGTTTCACTAGATAGTTATTTTCTTTTATATAAAAAAACAAAAGAAAACTTAAAATCAGTGCGAAAAATCGAGCTCACATGAAGAAGTACGCAAACAATTCAAGTTCAAGGCTAGCAACAAAAGACGATTTGAACGCTCTTACAAATATCGTCATAGTTTTGGCACAATCCCTAACAGATTATGTCTACGTGATGGGCGAGCACGACGATGACGCTTATGACTCAAGAGGAGAAATTTTTGAGGAGGACGTCAACCTACTGCTCGGGGAGAAGATTGTCATTATATCCTGATGCTCGAGAATGAAATTCCTAACTATTATAACCCTCCATTGCAAAACCAACAAGGACGACAAGATGACGAAGAGCAAGAAGAGCCGTCGTTAGCTAAACTAATGGCCTAAATGATTGCCACTCAAATGCAAATGATCACCACTCAAACGCAAATGATAGCCACTCAAGCTCAGCAAGGTAAGGATTTACAACTCTTAACGTCCGAGCTTCACCAGAAAAGAGCAGCCCGAAAGATGTATCCTAAGAAGTTCCCTTTGCAACCCGATGATGAGCAACTCGAACAATGGAAGAAGGAGGTTAAGGAACAAGAGACACCACACGTGGCCCTATCGGCTTATGTACCTCCTATCCCTTTTTCTCATCCGCAAATTAAGGTACATGTTGAAACAATTGATGGTGATAAGGTTATAGATGTTTGTAAGCTAACATTTGATGAACGTGAACTGTTAAGTAACAAACATGCGAAGAATACTGATACCGTGGGGAATAACTTGAACGAAGTCGTGAAGAAATCTTTCCACGAAAGACCTGAGATCCCAATATGCAATACGAGATTAAAAGACGAAACGACTATGTCCTTGCCAGGACATTAATCTAGGCGCAAGTAACATACATTGAATTTTCACTTTCTCTGAAATTACACTTTGTGCGCTATTTACTAACAATCTATTTGTGATGTTTGAGAATGATATATGAATTTTGAGCAGATTGAGGAATGCAATGGAAAGAAGTGCACGAAGTTGGATTATAATCGTCGAAACTAGAGAAGTCCCTCTATTCCCTATCTTTTATTATTCATTAAATTGCTTAAGGACTATGCAAAATTTTTAATGTGGGGGTGAGGGTAGCATGCATAAAATTTTAAATGATAACATGTCGTTTTGCATGCTAGAAAGATTCAATATGTGAAAATTGCATTCATCTTACACTGAATTATTGAAAACACGATGAAACGTTTACTGAGCATGCCTGAGTTAGTCAAACACATACGTTAAATATTTGTACACTATGAAATTCATTTGTTGATGACTTTGATTTGAACGAGTTGATATTTGCATTCATGTGATTTGATACTTGACTAGCTTAGTTCGGTTCATTTTGAAAATTGCATTCCATCTTAGAAAAAGTGAAGTTTTGCAAAGAGTTGCGCAATGACATTTTGAAAATTCACATTTAGTATTTCATAGAATTTCTTGATTGGCTTAGGTGACTTTAGCATAATTAATGGTGCATATTTTGTGACACTCGAGTAGTATTATTAGGCATTTGACAAGACTTAAGTGTGGTATGCGCAAAAAAAAGAAAGAAAAAAAGGGTTTAAGATTGTTGAACAGTTGTCGAGGGTTAGGAAAGAAAATATTAAAAATTAAGCTGCAACATATATATTATTTCCCCCTTGAAAGTAAGTGTCAACATAAAAAATAGTTATTTTTCCACATTTTGCCTTGTTTTATTTGTGACTCGAGTGAAGCTTTGAATGTTACCCATTGATATTTGATAAGGGACGATCCTTGTATGAATATAAGTAGGCATGATAGGTTCTGTGAAAGAAAATCGAAAACTTGTTTTCAAATATTCGGAATTCCACTACTCTTATAGATTACGACGTTTAGTCTAATATTGGAGTATAAGTTCAATATCTTGAGCTTATGGACTAGCCCTTGCTAGCATAGGTGACAGGTTCGATAAAGACTTTTAACTTCATGATTCTTAGTGTGGATGTCGAATGTAGATTTGGATCGAGCAGACGTTAGTTTCAAGCCTTCATTTTGTGAGAAATTCACGACTACCATATTTGAGTGTTTTTTGAAGTTTTTCGTAACATGAATTATTAGCGACATTTTGATGTGCTTGAATGTGGTAACATGAAATGGGCTGCTCAGTAAGCTATTAGAAAATATTAAATGTTTAAATGAATGAATTGCATATTTAGGATTTGTGAGTATTCCTTTTCTTAAAATTCTCACGAGACTATAACTCGTCCACTAGAGAAATCTAGGGGTTTAAAGGTTTAGTGCATACTCTAAATGCATTCGTGATTCCTACGAAAGTGAGTTAGGAGTAGATTTTTAATATGTTTAGAGTAGATTGTTCGGGACGAACAAGATTTAAGTGTGTGGTATTTGATCGGTGTCAAAATAGTCTAGAATTTAGACACCTATTTGCTTATATTCTTCGCTTTTATCATATAAGATTGAGAGTATTCTACACTCACATTGCCATTTCAGGTATAAAACACTCTGTTCTTTTGACTTTAATTTAAAGTCAGTTCAGGTCAACTCATAAACATTCATTATTTTTAAAATTATTTTAAAAGTGTAATAAGACTTAAAACTATGAGTACAAGCTTAAGATTCATTTATTATTATTAAATTTTTTTAAAAATTAAAAATAATATGTAAATATAATTTATTAATTATTTTTAAATTTTCAGTTCAGGTCAAAAGAACGGACCCTAAGTCATGCCCAATTGTTCCGTGTTTTTTTAATGTTCTATAGTTAAGTTGTGGATTAGATGACTAACCATTATTCAGATCTTTGAAAGTTCTAAATTTTAACAGTGTAATTTATATTTAGGTTTTTTTACCGGAATTCATAAAATACGAATTTTTTAAACCACCCATAAAATTAGATTTTACTGAGATCCAGCTATTAAATGATTTTTTACCCAGACCTACCTTTTGTCAACAATTCATTAAATTATAGTAAGATTTTATCTTTAAAGCTCATTAAAAATCTGATCCAACCCTTCGGTCGGGCCGGACGAGTCACTCTCGACTTGGATCGGGCGAGCCAGAGATTTAAGCCGAAAGCCCGACCGGTCAAGCCCATCATCATCGTTCGCCCATTGTAATGCCTCGCTTGATTACAAGCCCGTGGCTATAAGCCCCGGCTTATTGTTTAATATCAATAATAGTTGAAAAACTTTATTTTTAAAATAATAATAATATCAAAAAAAGGTTCATTAAAAATATTTGAAAAAAATTATTTTTTAAAAAATTCAGAAAACAAATGTGAAAATTCCACTCATTTATTTTTATTTTTAATATAAAAATTTATTCATTAAAAATATTTTGTATTTTAATTCAAATTAAAATTTTGAAATTTTATCAAAACTATGCATAAATTTTTATAAAAATTTAAAAAATGATTGACTGAATTGTATCTATTTGATGAATTTGTTCATAAAATTTTAATTTTTTTACTCATCATGTAATTTTTTTTGTATAAAAAACGAATTGCCTCATTTGTTTTATGTGAAAAAATCGTAATAATAACAAAAACATCCAAAAAAAATCAAATTTTATGGAAAAACTCATCAGAACAAGTATAAAGTAGTCATTCATTTTTTAAACTTTTTATAAATTTATATGCAGAAATTTGATAAAATTTCAAAATATTTAATCAAATTAAAATAAAAAAAATTCAATGCATAATATTCTTTTTTAAAATGAAACAGGACTGTGGCTTTTTATATTAGTAATCTAAAGTTTTGAATTATTTTAAAAAAAATTATTATCTTTTTGTGTGTTGGTAAAAATATGTTTTAACAAGTTGTTATGAGTAATTGGGTTTTATGAGTGGTTTTTCCAGTAAAAACCTTATATTTAATAATATTCACATTTAGATGGAAAAGAAGGTAAAGCCGTCAGGTGAACATCAACTACGCAGGTTACATACGAATGGGTTCCAAACTCCACAACAGTGGAATGCCATTTACTAGAAGCTTTTCTTCTAATCCAACTTAATTGCTTACATTTCCTAACCAGGCAGCCTAAAAGAGTTTAACAAAGCTTTCTGCTGCGCAGTACATAAAAATGTCATCCTGATGATTCATGGGGTCAGGACTA
>JAWWMW010009490.1:0-18197 GCA_035048345.1 Echeveria elegans
TAGAAATCGAGGATTCGATTGCGGTCAGTCTACTTTGGAAGATCCATAACCAGTAAGCAAGAAATCATGGCCGCAAATGGTACGCTTCCGATTAAGTTTTCAGCACTAAAGTTTTTGTTCACAATCCTATCATTTAATCACTGTATTCGGATTGATGAATTCGAGATTGAATTTTATCTAACAATTGGTATCAAGAGCCACTTTGATTGAATCATAAGGTTTTGTTGAATTTGAAACAAAAAAAACCGATTGAAAATCAATAGGTGCTGCAAAAGCCGGACGATCGACGACTGGTGCGATTGGGCGACGATGGTGGATGATCGATTGGGCTCACGGCTGGGTGGGTTGCGAAGGCTGCGCGACTGGTCCGGATCAACTGTGCGGAGGTCTCCGACGGCTCCGAGCGACTGACGGATCGGAGCTTCGCGGCCTCGCAATGATTTCGCAGCTGGGTTCGCGGCTGGCGGAGGTCGCAATGGCAGCGACGCTGCGCTCGACGGACGATGCTCCGGCAGGGGCTGGTTCCATCTCCGGTCGGCGTCGGATTTGGCTAGGCGTCAACGACTGTTTTTGGATGAAAAGATTAGGTTTTTGATTAAGGTTAATCAAAACCCTAATTAAGGCTAATTGAACCGGCTAATTGAACCATTCGGTTCAGTCCAAATCAAACCGGGACAACAGCTGATTTTGGGACAGATTAGGGTTTTGATTAACCCTAATTAAAATCAATTAAGAATAAATGAATCATTCGGTTCAGTTCAATTCGAACCGATTGGTTCATTTTGGATTAATTCGGTTCAATTATAATTTGGTTCAGTTCAATTTGAACTAGTCCGGTTCGTTGGGTGATGCAGTTTCGTTATTTCTCAGACATAAGCGGCAGAGACACTCCATTTTTGGATGGAAACCAGGATGAGATTTTTGGAGAAGCGCTCGAGGTACATCAATGAAGAGGGATCGTAGATTTGAGGTAGCATTTAGCAAAGAGGAAATGTTTGAAAGAGTTGAAGCTGAAATTTTATGTGTTAAAGCATGCAAGCAATTATCAAACAAAAAAAGGACATTCCGTAGAGAGAACAGAAACTGGAAAAGGCGGAAGAAGACTAAGCGCAAACCTGTGAATGAAGAAGTCTCGTTATATGGTGAACTAATGAGGATGAGACACTCAAATTATTTGTGGAAGCCGGGTTGGGACTTTAACAACGCTAATACGGACAATGCGGCACGCAAGGTGAGGACAAGCTGCAATAAGTTTGATGGAGTTCATCCATGGGCTCCTAATTTATGAAGAAAGGTAATGTCGAGCCAACGACGTTAAACAAAGGCACTGGACGGGAGGTAACCCGTCGAGTTTTTTTGCATTACACATTTTTTCTTGCATAATAAGCTCATCTCCGCTTTAATTCTATGTCGTGCCGTGAGGACACGACCAGTTTAAAAGTGTGGGGTGGGGTAGTTTGTGTGTCAGTAGTGTGTCGTGTTTGTCGTGTCATGTCTAATTTTTTTAAAAAATTGGCGTAACGAATTGTGGAGATCGAACGTGTCTATCGGAGTATTATGATGTCAATTTGTCAAGTTATTTGTCTATTATAGTCTTACTCGCGATGGCTGAATCTTGTTTGACACCATATTTATTTGAAGCATGTTCTCTGAGTCGAGATAACAGGGGATGTGGAGCTGATATTAATGTTCCAGAGAGGCTTGACAAGCATTTTTTGTTCGAGGGTTTTAATCATATGGTTGCATCGAAATCGTAAAGGTTGACGCTTCGCAGTCTTAAGGAATAAGGAGTAGCTCAGTCACGCAATAAGTCAATGACAGATTCCCAAAGCGTGGCGAGATAGAAAAATAGACCGTGTTCTCTTAATTTGAGTAATCGGGAAGAGGTGAGCGGATGCATACGCCTAGCCTAACTCGCAAGAAAGAATGGAGGGAGAGTGAGACGTCATTCCATATGCTGCTATTCGAATGCTGTGATTGGAACCGTTCAGGGAAATGAAGTAAAAAGAAACAGACTAGAGAATAGATAAAGAAGGAATCATCAATTCAAAGTATAGTTCGAAAAAACGATACCAAGGAAAGATGAGAATTCACGCAATAGAAGTGTCCGAGTACAAGAATAAAGAAGAAATGTTCTACTTTCCCAAAAGAACACAAATGAATCACGTGTCAGAGGAAGCGACAAGATAAGACATATGATTATAACTTTGATCGAAAAATGCAGATCATGGACCTAAAGAGAACTATCTCCCAATCATCCAATTAAGAATAAAGAAGAAATGTTCTACTTTCCCAAAAGAACACGAATGAATCACGTGTCAGAGCAAGCGACAAGATAAGACATATGATTAGAACTTTGATCGAAAAATGCAGATCATGGACCTAAAGAGAACTATCTCCCAATCATCCAAATTAATTTGGATTTCGACAAAGAGGTAACATGTATTGATTAGATTTTATGTCAAGCTTGGTGATGTTACTGTGATTGATGTTGATGAGAGTGACTTGATGAAATTAGCATTGTGTATTTTGATTATTCATGATTCGTGACTAGCGATGCGTATCCTGAATTGATGTCAGATATATTTATATCGTTTCTTGATGACTAATTCTTGTTCGAGGACGAACAAGTTAAAGTGTGGAGTGGTTTGATGAGTTGTATTTATACGCTCATCTAACGGCTTTAACCCATGTGTTTTAGTGCATTTGTGTATTCAGAATTACTCATTTCGTGTGGTTTTGCATTTCAGGTGTACAAGAACAGGTAGAAAGAAACGGAACTTAAAAGCATCGACTTGGCATTAATTGAGGATAAAGGTAGAATGACCATCCGTGCTTTAGAAGCTTTCCCAAGGAGCACCGCTGATCTTATCTTGAGCTCGAAGAGCCACAATTCTTATATTGAGCTCGAGACGGATTCAGCTATTAAAAGGGTTGAATACGAGATAGAAGTCAGAAGACGTCGCGTGAGGGAGACCTCACAAATCGCGAGTGGCACGGGTGACGAAGAATTAGAATGGCGCGGGAAAGGAGCAACTATGTTCATAAGGATAGCTATCATCCGCGCCGGGTTGTTTGCCCTCACCCGCGCCAATAGACGATGACGTCAGCGACGGGATTTCTATATTATGCTGCAATTACTAAATTCTAAAATCCATATAAATAGAAAGCCAAAAACCCTAACATAGGGATATCAGATTTTAGAATTTAGAGCATTAGAGGAGAGCTGCAGGAAGAAGTCGAAGGCCACGTCTGAGATCATTCGTTCGGTTCTTCTACATTCTTTCCTCATAATTAATTTTGTTATATTTTTTTTAAAATCGTGTGTTACATTTGTTTAAATATTTAGAATAATCAAATTAAATTTATACAAAAATAATCAAATGCATAATTTTTTTTATCAAAATTGTTACTAAAGGGTTGCATTTTGCTTATCGATTTTACAAAATTTTGAATTTTTTAAAGTTTTTTTGATATTTTTAAAGGTTTTTTTTTAAATTGAAGACGGTGTCAGCCTCGGTAAGCAGAAGCTCTTGTGACAACGTTGAAGAGTTGTCAGCCTCGGTAAGCAGAAGCTCGACGAAACCACTACAGTAATTACGCCAGAAGACGGTGATGATACCAAATAGCCTCCACAGAGATTGTCAAAGCTGAAGGGGTCGCATGCAACAAAAACCAGCTGGAATGTTGATAGCAAGTGTGGTTAAGAGCCAACTGACAGTCAGTCCATCCGGTGGGACAAGATACACCAAACCATACAGCAAACGGATCGATAATCTGTGCATGCCACAAGGGTATCAGCCACCAAAGTTTTAACAATTTGATGGCAAAGCGAACTCCAATCAGCACGTAGCTCACTTCATGAAGACATGCAACAACTGGCAGAGCAGGTGACCTACTGGTGAGGCAGTTTGTCTGATCCTTGAAGGGTATCGCATTCGATTAGTACACATATTTGGATGCAGAATCCATTGACAGCTGGGGGCAGATGGAAGATGAATTCTTTAATCGCTTTTACAGCACAAGGCGTGTCTTCAGCATGAGTGAGCTGACAAACACGAAGCAATGGGAAGAGGAGCCGGTGGTTGACTACATCAACAGGTGGCGAACGCTATGCCTAGAGTGCAAAGATCGGATCAGCAAAACTTTTGCAGTGAAAATATGCATCGACGACATGAACTGGGAGTTGTTGTACATCCTCATAGAAAACAAGCACAAAAGCTTCCGGGAGCTAGCCACATGCGCCCACGAAATAGAGATAACTGTGCGGGGGCAAAAACATAATAATAACACATCTTCTTCAAAAAAGTTTCGCAAAATGGAGCATGAAGATATCGCCAAAGTTTTCCGAAGCCTCCCTGAAGAAGCCAGGTTGTCTCAACCAAAAACACTCTTCAAAAAAAGGTTGCAACAAAAGACTTCAAGCATGACATGCATACACTGAAAGAACTACTAGCCAAAAAGTACCTCTTCCCAGACTCGGATCTGTCAAGCATGTTATATGATTTGTTGGAGAAGGATAGTATCCACTTGCCAGAAGCAAAACGTCATGATGAAGTCAACATGACTAACAATCCAAAATATTGCCGCTATCATAGAATGATTAGTCACAATATTGAAGACTGTGTAACTTTAAAGGAGCTCATTATGAAGCTTGTTAAAGAAGGAAGAATCATGCTAGATGGTGATGACACGCAGGAAACAAATCACATCGCTATAACAACCTGCAACAATCCTGTAAATAATAGCCACATACATAACTACTGTATGTTTGTTCTGAATGTTAGGTAAGCCGACACATTTTTTATAGGGTTAATTACAGAAAAAAACTCGTATCTGTAGCACTTTTTCAGATGACACCCATTCGTTTATTGTTCACACTTAAAGACCTTCACATTTTGATGTTTTCATTTAGAGACCCTTCCGTCATAATTAACGGACTTGATCCATGAATCGTAATTTTATAACTTTGGAGGTCAGATTAAATATGTATAAAAAATACAGTATAACCCCTCATTTTCCACCACCACCACCACTACATCCTCCTCCACCACCACCTGTCCACTCCCCCACCACCACTCCACCTCCACCTCCACCCCCTCCTGCCTCCTCCTCCGCCACCACCACCAACCATGGTGGTGGTGGAAAATGAGGAGTTAGATTGTATTTTTTGTATTTTTAATCTGACCTTCAAAGTTTTAAAAATTACAATTTAAAAATATAAAATAGATATGTAAAAATTTTGTAGGAAATATTTAATATTTTAAAATTTTAATAGAAATAAATGAGTTGTTGCACACTTTATTTTTTAATTTACGTCTATTACCACCGCACAGTAACACTACTAACAATATTTATTGCCGCCGCTTCCCTCAAAACGACAGGTTTGGCACTTGTTCTGTCTATATTTGATGATCAGCCCGAACTGGAATGTTCATAATCCAACACTTTGCTTGTGTAAAAAAAACTTCAGCTGGTCACACTACTCGAAAACTCATATCAGTATCTGAAAGCAGTGATTTGCGCGTCGTGTTGACTTGTGCAATGCAGCCAAGGAGTGAATTGTGACAACGCTTTTCCAAAGTCTGAACGTAAGCCGTTTGAATCAAGCCAGTTCAATTTGCGTTTATTTTCATTTATAATTGTCTGTTTGAGTTATTGAACTCCTCAATTATATTCGAGTCAGTCCCATCAGCTCGGTTTATTAGACAAAGCCAAGCCGAGAATGGAAACAAGTCGGAGAGCCGTTGACATCCTTGAATTCTGGGAATGGTCAAGATTCGAGAAGACGACGACGTTAGTGGTTCGATCATCGATGAGTGTGCTTGCTCTTCATCATCTCATTACCTACCGTTTCATAATCATTTACCTTGAAGCTGTGTACCTGTTTGATCCTTTGAGTTCGATCTAAACTGCCAATCAGGTACGCGCACTACCATTTTTCGGATCACCAAATTCGCTGTTTCAAGTTTTGATTTTGATGGTGTGTGCGTGATTGATTTTTGTTGTTTTGGGGATTGGTGGGTTGGGGATTTCGTCGAACTTGTTGCGGGTGTGATTTTAGGACTTGGATTTGAGCATGCATTTGCCTATGTAGTTTCGATTGGGGTGTTAATGGATTTGCATGCCTGAATTTTGGATATTTTCTTGCTTCTGTAAGATTTTCCATTTTTTATAATTTGAGTTTTGATTGTTCAGGTCACCAGAGTTTGTCTATATGGATGATGATCTGCAGTTCCCTTTTTTCTTTTTCTTCTTTATGTTTGTGTGGTTGTGCTCTGCTAGTTGCTTCGGGAGTGGAAATTTTGAGTCTTTATTGACGATGCTGAAAGTTTGATTCCTTATTATTTTTCTGTCCGAGAAGTCTTTTTTGTTGTTAAATTCATGAACTGATGTTTTGTGTTTCGCATAATTTGCTTGAAGTTGAGTCACTAGATGGAAGAGAGACGTCGGGTGCTCTGCAGAGAGAGCAGGAAAGGGAGTGGCGGAGAATGAGAGACTGGCAGAGAAGAGAATCTATGACTGATGAAGAAAGAGAGAAACATCTTGCCAGGCGTCGTAGAAACTATCAGCTGCGGAGTCAAAGAGCTTGGAATGCTCAATCGGGCTCTGATGGAGATCAAGCATTTCTTGCACCTGGACATGAGGCTCAACCCATGATGGAAGCATTGCGATTTGGTCTAGGAGAAAGTAGTGGTTGCAACAAGGAGTTTAGCATCAAGCTGGAAGATTTAGATGTCGGAGGTAAAAAATTTCCTTAAGCATTTGATTTATCCTATGAAATGTTTACCGATTAACTTAGAGTTGAACATTCTGTGTCTTTTTATTTGTGTTTTCATTTAGCTTCCGGACATTGTGGTGAAAAGCTATATATCTTCAAAAGAAAATTAAGATCGAGTCATGTTCGAAACCTTGCACACACGTTAGATAGCGGTCAGCGAAACTTATATCAGCGTACATCTAATCAAACATTGGTCCAACCTCACGTCGTAAGTCTATTTACCATGCTAGGCTAAATTGAAGCTTCACTGAAAGCTTTATTTGATTGTTGGCACGCTTATGTTGAACAAATTACTTGTATGTGCGGGGCAGGTGCAAGCAGTAAAAAGCTCCGTGTGACACCAATGAAGTGTCTTTCCAGGGAACTTAATTCTTGCATGAGAGATTAATCTACCAGTCACTTTCGTCAGATTAGAGCAAGAAGTTTGAGTAATGGTAAGCAGTAGTAGCTAGTGTCATCGATATGGGCGAAATCCTATATTCACAGTCATTGACTTCAATGACATGTTGCATGCAGATCAGGAGACCTCTTCGACTTCGAGCCAAGAGATCTCGCACAATTCTTCTGATATACCAAACACCGCTGAGCCTGATAGTAATACTAACCATGGCGGGCCACCCACACTCACGGTACTTTTATTTTCTTTCCTGGATCTTCAATTTCCGGAAGTCAGTTTCGGCTGCCACTTGAGGCCGCTCGAATGATCTATGATTTTATGTTGCATTGTGGCAGGTGGATATTGAGGCAGCCAATACTCAGTGATGAAGTGTGTTCAAGCATCATTTAGAACTAAAACGTCTTCCTTCACAAACCATGAAAGAATAGAATTACACAACACATCTTATGGGTCGAACTTAATTGTTTTATATCCCTCTAACTTTTCTGCAACTGAAACCATGCTCATGAGGGATAAAAAAATTTCAACTTAAAACGGTTGCTTTAGTTTTCTGCATTTTTTTTTCCAATTCAGAGTTGCTTGAATTGTTCGGAACTCTTAGGAAATTATAGCAGATTACGAATCATTTGAACGGTTAGAGTTTAGGACATTTACTATTAATAAAGCATAAGTATCAATTAGTTAAAAATGAGCTGACGACACTTTTTTTCCAAAAATATCTTTACCATAACTAATTTTATCTCCACATTATATGCACAAGATAAATTGTAAATATAAACTAGTGTACGATCCGTCGTTCCGACGGGAATGTGTCGTCCCAGATGCGCAATCGAATTGGTCAAATAGGGGCGGGACTCGATCGACCAATTTTTAATATTGTGCGAGCCAAATTTAAATGAGTATTTTTTTATCATATTCTTATTTTGTCATATTCAGATTTTTTCTTATTCAGATTTTTCTTTATTACGATTTCTTATTTCAACCAAGTAAGACTGATAGCTCAGTTGGTTATGTGATTGATTGAATGCCTAAGGAACAGGGTTCGAATCCCATGTGGTTAATTAATTTTTCTGATTTTATCAATTAGTATTAGCGATGAAAAATGGTCGGTAAATATGTGGTTCAGGACAATAGCGACAAACTGAATTCTTTTATTATAATAGATATAACATGATTGCATTTTCGGGTCGGATTTGGACGGGCACGGGCATGGACAAATTTTTTGGGTCGGGTTCGGACATTAAAATGTGACCCGAAGATTTTTTTTGTGTCGGATTCGGGCCGGATCATGCCCGTTCATACCCGTCCTATGGACACCCCTAGTTCTAGCTACATTTGTTCTTTATTTGTTACTACTGTATATGGTATCATGAATTTGGTTCTGATCCTCTGCATATTGTTTTCGCTTTAGCTGGTTGTGACCATGTTAGGCACCACCACCCCAAGCATGATTTAGATTAACAACTTTGTAATTCCTCCGTCCCAATTTATAAGTGACATTTTCTTTTTTGGTGTCCCAAAATATTCTTTATATTTTCTAAAATGGAAACATCTCTTTCTCACATTTACACACTATCTCACATCTTTTCACTTTCCATCTATTCTCTCTCATAGTTTTATCTCACATACTTTAATTTTCTTAAAAACTGCGTCATCTATCAAATTAGACTTATAAATTGGGACGAATATTTCGTAGTGTGTCTCTGATTTGTTTGCCAACTTGCTTGCTTCAAATTTCACGTATCTCATTCATGTTTGTCATATTTGTTCCGAATTGATTTGGATTATGCAACCGCTCATTGCATTATTCAATTTGTAATTTCTTCTCGTGCTCGATTCGATTTGAATTTACATCTCGTCTATGTTTGCAAAAAGCTTTACATCTGTTCTTAGCTTTCGATGTGTTTTTGGTTGGTATTCGCATTGGTATTGGATTTGAAATTGACATTCGCACAAAGAATCTGGCATCATGGCATTGGACGTTTTTGTGATATTCAGATTGAAGAACGTTAATAGCATTGAATATTTGATGATACAATAGAAGCGTGAATAAACATTCTCTAAACGTGGAATCATTTGGAACTTTAAAGATTGTTGAAGATTTTCTTGTTTCATTTGTTAGTTGGCAAATTCTCAATATGCATCGTGGGATTGAGGGGATGTTATCGAATATTAGTTATTGTCTTATTAGCAAACAATTTAGTTTTTAGTATTCTGATAGATTTAATATGTATTAATTTAGGCATCTATATAATTATATAATATAGTTTAAGTATTATGTACATAACTTTTTTTACATCAATGAAACCCTAGCTACCTTTGTTTTTGTTCGATTTCTACAGTATTTTGTCCAGTCTAGTGTGAATCTTGTGATTCTTTTTCGTGGAAGTGTGTTGATACATCAGGGCTCAAGACCCCTTGTATTTATCGTCATTAAATCGAGAAGTTATCATGATGTTCAAAGTTGAAGATTGCTTGAAGATTAATGGATAAAGAGTAGCATGAAACCCGTAGTATAATTTGATTTTGATGTACTAAATGACCTTCTATCTTTACTATAGAGTAAATGTAACACCAACTATCACATAAAAAACTCGATTGCATGATTTATTCAAAAAGAGTCGAACGATTCTATTGAATATTTCATCAACTCGAACTAATGATTCTGATGTGATAGTTGAAGTTTATGTTATTGTAAGTAGCATAGTTAAAGCTCTGTGATTAATAATGACTACAATATTACTAAACCAATTCATTAACTGGGTAGAATTATACTAAATCTTTTTGAAGATATTAACAGTCTTTTTTCCGGTGCTTTTTATTAGCAAAGAATCCACTGGATAAAAGAGTTATTAGATCTTTTATTATCAATGAAATTTCGTGTAAATGTTGGGGACTACGCTGTTTCCAGAGGAGGGACATATTTATGCAGTGATTTAATACACAATAAAGCCCTAATATTTTACATCTTCTTGCAAGATTCAAATACATTATCTCCAGCAACCGACTACTAGTCAGAATATGAAAGCTATTTTATATGTGCTGTCCTACACATTTTTAACAATCATCCAATTATTGTTTATTTATTAGAATATACTAGTTAAGATTTTTAATTTAATTATTTTTATACTAGCTATTCACCCGTCGTCCCGACGGGAATGAGACGGGAACAAAAGTTAAAATTTATTAGAATCACGCTCGAAATATTTTGTTATTGTTCAAATAACGCTCAATTTGTTGAAAGTTTGACTCAAAAGTTAAGTCATGTTCCGTGTTGTGTTGTAGTTGTATATGTATGCTTACATATATGTAAATTATATCTGTTTTGTTTTTCACTTAAGCAATGTGGGAGTTAAAATTTTACTAAACAAAATAGACTTTAAATAAGCGTGGGCCTAAACTTAATGCGTAGATGTATTTGGGTTTTGCATACTAATTTTAAATGTTATAGCAACGATTTTTTGTTGATATACGTGTGGTTGAGGACATCCAATTATATTATAATATCGATAGTGTACCGCCCGTCGTTTCGACCGGGATGCGCAATTGAATTAGTCAAATAGGAGTGTGACTCGATCGACCAATTTTTGGTGTTGTGCGGACCGAATTTAAATGAATATTTTCATTTTTTGTCATATTCCTATTGTGTCATATATTCCGGTTTTGTCTTATTTCTATTTTTTCTTATTTCGGTTTATGTTTATGTTTATGCTTATTCCTATTTCTATTTTATCTTATTCCGATTTTGTCTTACTCTTATTTTTCCTTATTATGATTTATGTTTATTCATATTCCTATTTTTTCTTATTTCTTATTATTATTTTTCGTCGCTATATGTGTAGTTCAGTATTCCTATTTTTCTTACTCCAGTTGAGACTTATTTCTATTTTTCGTCGATATATATGTGATTCACTATTCTAGATATAAATATAGATATAGATTAGGTTTAGGTTATTTAGTTGTGATGAGAGTTTTGGTTTAGGATTAGGTTTAGGTTATTGAGTTGTGATGAGATTTTGGTTGCTAATTAGGTGATTGAGGACAATTTTTAAAGCCCATTCTATTATAATATGGATCATCCCATATGTAATAATGACAATCATGCTTGAGTTTTGATTTTTGATTTTTAGAAAAGTGAGACGGGAATTTACCTCCCACTAGGTAGTTAACAATATTCGCGTACCATGGTGCCTTTACCTGAACTGCGAAGAGTTGTTCATCTGGAAATGTGTCTTTGACTATTTCTGCGTCCTCTCCGCTAGTTATTCTGCTCAAGTGGCCAGCCACTGTATTCTCTACTCCCTTTTTATCTTTTATTTCTACATCAAATTCTTGGAGTAGCAAGATCCATCTGATCAAGGGGGCTTCGACTCCTTCTTGGTCATCAAATATCGAATTGTTGCATGATCTGAAAACACAGTGACTTTTGAACCAAGTAATAAGTATGAGTGAAATTTATCAAGAGCAAAGACAATGGCCAACAATTCCTTCTCCGTAGTGGAGTAATTTCTCTGCGCAACGTCTAGAGTTTTAGACGCGTATTGTATTACCACTGGCTTCTTGTGCTTCAGCTGTCCAAGTACTGTGCCTACATCATAATCGCTAGCATCACACATCACTTCAAATGGTTGAGTCCAATCTGGTGCCTGTATAATGGGTGCACTAGTCAGTGCATCGCGCAACTTTTCAAAGGCTTCCCTGCAGTCCGCATTAAATTCAAATGGGACATCTTTTTGCAACAAGCGAGACATCGACAGCGCGATCTTTGAAAAGTCCTTCACAAACCTGCGATAAAAAACCTGCATGTCCTAGAAAAGATTTGATGTCACGCTGATTAGTTGGGTAAGGTAGTTTACGAATAAGATCAATTTTGGCCTTATCAACTTCTATGCCATTTGCAGACACTATGTGACCTAGCACCACACCATGTGTAACCATAAAATGACATTTCTCATAATTAAGCACCAAATTTTTCTCAACACAGTGCACAAGTACTTTTTCCAAACTACACAATCATTCATCAAATGTATTCCCATACACCGTAAAATCATCCATAAACACTTCAACACAGTCATTTAATAAATCTGAGAATATGCTCATAACAACACGCTGAAAAGTACCCGGTGCGTTGCATAATCCAAATGACATACGCTGAAATGCAAATGTGCCTACCGGGCTGGTGAATGTTGTCTTCTCCTGGTCCTCCGGTGTGATTGGAATCTGGTTATAACCAGAATACCCATCAAGAAAACAGAAATAAGATTTACCTGCCCATCAGTCTAACATCTAATCAATGAATGGTAGTGGGAAATGATCCTTCCGTGTAACTGCATTTAAATTCTTGTAGTCAATTCACATTCGCCATCCATTCTGAATTCTCTTGGCCACCAGCTCACTCTTGTCATTCTTCTCAACTGTAATTGCAGTCTTCTTCGGCACCATATGGATAGGACTAACCCACTCGCTATCCAAGATCGGATATATCACTCCGACCTCAAGAAGCTTCTGCACTTCTTTTTCTACTGCCTCCATCATCACTGGGTTAAGTCGGCGCTGAGGTTGTCTAATAGGTCGTGCACCCTCCTCAAGGTAGATACGGTGCATACATATGCTCGGGCTCAATCCCTTGATGTCCGCTATCGTCCATCCGATCGCAGATTTGTTGTCCTTTAAAATTTGAGCCAGTCTTTCTTGTTGACATATCTCCAGCCCCTTCTTAATGATTACTGGTAATGTTTCTCTATCTCCCAGGAATATGTACTTCAAATGCTCTGGTAGCGGTTTTAATTCAATCTCGGGGGCCTGCACACTAGACGGAACAAGTTTTGCAGATTCACAAAATTTTATCGTATTTAAATCATACCCTTCTATCTGTGTGGGTTCGTCCTCCAGCCACGTGAAAGCTTCTCCAACTTCATGAATAAAGTTCTCTGTCGACCTTTTACTTTCCACACTTTCTCTAAAGCAAAGCTCTAAGGCATCTTCGCTGCTTGGAATATCAGATTCACATGCCGCTTCTTCGATGACGTCTACCACATGGAGTCCTGCAACGTCAGGCGGATATCGCATAGAATCATAGACATTAAATGTTACCTTTTTGCCATTCACTTCCATGGATAGTTCTCCAGTCCATGAGTTAATCATCATTCTCGCAGTCACCATGAATGGGCGCCCAAGTAACACTTGTAAGTCACTTTCTCTATTCTCAACCTCGGTTTTCAGCACATAGAAATCTGCAAGAAATAACAATTCCCCTACACGTACTACAACATCTACGACAATGACTTCCGGCTTAGCACATGATCTATTCGCAAGCTGAACGATCAAATTAGTATGTTGTAGTGGACCAATTTGTAGCATACGATATAATGAATATGGGATAACATTAAGAGCAGACTCTAAGTCTAACATGCAATTGTCAATTCGTATGTTACCAATAATGCAGGAAATAGAGAATGTACCTCGGTCTTCGCATTTTGGTCATATGTTGCAATCATTGATTGCAACAACATTCTGTTTGAGATTTACCTGCTCAGTTGTTGATCCTCCTCTTCGCGTAGTACAAAGTTCCTTTAAGAACTTTGCATATCTCGGTATTTGTTGAATTGCATCTAAGAGTGGAATCGAGATTTCAACTTTACTGAAAAGTTCCAACAGGTCGTTGTCCATTACTAGTTGCTTTTTAGGCTTCTTCGATAGAGTTGGGAAGGGTAGAGGTGGAGTAGGATGCTCAAAATTCTGATCGGTTTTAGGGACGCACGCGGACTCCTCATCAATTATGAACGCGGACCCTTTATGAATTTTAGGAAATTCCTTGAGGTCCGTGTGCTGAAACTCAATAGCTTCAGCGTGATCCTCTGAACCTATCCTAGAATTCTACTGCTCCAAAACATTCTTCTGACCTTAGGGTTTGGCACTGTCCTAGAACCAATGTTTTCCCACTTCGCAAGGTGACGGCATTCACCCCCACCCTTAGGGTTTGGCACTGTCTGCGATGAAAGTTTTTCTTTTTCTGCCTTCAAATCAGCTACATCGGTGGTGAGTTGCCCCACTTGCTTGCCTAACGCTCCGACCACTTGCTTACAAAATCCTCGAATGATTTTCCTTGGCTAGTATTGGCGTTGCTTGGCCCGACCTGATTATAATTCCTCCTCTGCTGGTTCTGGTAGTGCTGTTGTTGTTGAGGTTGATGGTTAGGGTGCCGATACAGTTGTTGTTGATGATTCTGACCTTGGTTGTTCGAAAATCCTCCTTCCTTCCAACTATAACCATTCGCGACGAGCCCATACTTAGGTTGCTGATTGTTAAAATTTTGAAAATCACCCATTGCATTCACATCGGTCATGTTGTCATTCTGGAGGGACGGGCATTCATCCGTTCTGTGGCTAGCCGAGCTGCAAAACTCATATACTTTAACTCCATTCGCCTGCGGGATCATCAGCACGCACATCATCTCTTTCATCTCCTTCAGTTCATCAGCTATCTGGCTTCCACTCGTATCCACTTTTGAAACATTCTTTACCCGGCCAATGTCCTCTCTCCTTGTGGTCTCATCTCTGAAGCGAGCGCTCACGAATGTCTCTCAAATCAATTCTCTCACTTCCGTAGGTGATAAGTTCATCACTGAGCCACCAGTTGAAGCATCTAACAACATCCTCTCTAGAGGTCTCATTCCATCCAGTAGATATTCAACCAACAAGTTATCTGGAATTCGAAGATTGCAACAACTCTGCTCTAGTTCGATAAATCATTCCAAATAATCATACGTGGACTCACTCGGTACTTGTCTAATTACTGACAGTTCTCGTCTTACCTAATTAGCCTTTGCAGCAGGATAAATTTTTTTCATAAATTTCCTCTTCATTTGATCTCATTCTTGTATACTACCTGATGGCAAGGACATAAACCAAGACTTTGCAATGTCAGTTAAACTAAATGGAAATACTTGTAACTTAAGCATGTCCTCTGAGGCTGCGTATGGTTTCAAGGTTCTGCAGACCCCTTCAAATTCCTTCAGATGTCGGATTGCAACTTCTCCAGGAACTCCAGGAAGACCTGCGAATTTCGGTAAATAATGGACAATGTTAGTTTTTACCTCACATCCTTCTTCTTCTGCATTGGTGTTGATACACTATGTTTTGTTCTCCAATAACGGAATTGACATATCCTTCATAGTTGGCTCTTCCCTATGTAGTTGTCTAGGCTGTTGTCTTGCATTTCTATGATTCACGGGCTGCGCCCAAGAATATTGTTGCCGCTCGTACTTTTGATTGTTGATATGCGGTGGCAGAGGATTGTTGTTAGGGACGAATTGTTCCTCTCGGTCTTGTTCCTCCAGTAGCGCACGTCGATAAACTTCAGCTGCTTCGCTTGCAGACTGTTCTGCTGCCTCTTTTCGCCTTTGGCGGAATAAGCGCTCTGGATCTTCAACATAGAGGAGTTCTTGATTGAGTTGTGCCCTTGTAACGTTCCCCTCTCCTTTTTTGCCCTTACCGTTATCTTCTCGTAAGTATAACGGGTTCTCGTCGTGGGCTGACGTGGTTAGGTGCAAGAGAAAGCAAATACTAACAAAATAAAATCTGATAAAAATAAAACAAAGTACTAACTCAAACGCTGATTTGCACTCCCTGGCAACGGCTCCAAAATTTGAACGCGCGTCGTTGTACGCTTCAAATTTGAATTTATAGTGTACCTACTAAAACACTTAGATAGTGGTAAGCAGGGACGAACCCACAGGAGAGCTAATGGTTTGAACTAGTATAAAAGCTTCTATTAAATTAAATCCTAAAGGGGGGTTTGAAATGATTTGTTTTGTCACAATGCGAGAGTAAATAAAAATATTTTAACGATTATGAGAAATATCAGTTCAGAAAATTGTTCATGCGACTAGTATTCATCGATCACAAAATTCCATGCAATATTGAATTAAAACGGTTGTTCCTGCTAAAGATACAACATACATATATTCGCTAGAGTGATACATCCCTGTTCTAATCAAATAATCTCGCTAGAGAATTATCTAATTTATTCGTTCAATCCGCTATTACTCGCTAAAGTATCAAGCAGATATAACAGTTATTATTCTAACCTATCGCAATACTTCCACCGCTAGGCTTTATTACTACAATAGATTATTATAATATCATGCAATAACACATATTAAGTTTCACCGCTAGGCTACGCTTAACAAATAATTAAAACATGCGATTAAGTCCAAGAACAGGAATACTTCAACACGCATATAAATTAAGCACAGGTCTCATACTACATTGTTGCAATCACAATTCCTCAAACTAAATATGAGTTTAGCTAATTTGAAACATTATTTTGAAGATTAAAATCGAGTTGATGAAGAGAAAATTATTACGAAATGTGAGTGTAATGAAGCACAAAAATGGATAATTGAAGCTGTCTTTTTTTTTGCTCCAGCCAAAGAGACGAAAGTTGCTCCTGTTTCTGCTCCAAACAGTTACCTTTTTATCTGACTTTTCTGGTCATTAAATCTGTGAAAAAGCTGCTTACTCTCCTGCCAAAAAACTGATGTTTTCTGATTCAAAAAAACCTCCACAGATGTCCGTTCAATTTCCCAACACAAGGTTGTACTTTTGTCCCAGCTTCCTCTCGGCTTCTCTCGGCTGCTGCTCCTCTCTTCCGGATTGAGAATGGATGCCTCAAAAACCCTTGCATCATTTCCTATTTATACTCTGGGCTGCTGTTGGGCCGAATATGGATTGGGCTGCAATCTAAAATCCTAGCAATATTTGAGCCGGGCTGTCAACAAGCACGCGGATTGCACTGACTTGCAATTTCTAACTCCGTTTGAACGTCTTCGGCTTAGAATTTGAAGTTGGTGTAAAAAGAGAAGTTGTAGCCCCTTGAGTTCTCTTTCCAACAAGATATGATTCACCTTAATCGGACAACGGATGAATTTCCAGCAAGCTTATGAAGCAGAAAAGGTCAAATCTGTCTTTTCGATGGAATACTCCATAAAATAGCCTTTTTAATCCAATTTTTTCTCAAATGCTCTAGACACACCTGTGACATGAAACACTACCAAAGAGTAACATTTTATCATGAAAATATAATTAATTTGTGGGAATTAATGACTCGGTGGACCGTATAAATACGCTCCATCAATGACTCTCGTCGCAGGTAATTCTAGCTAAATAGACTACAATAATAATTGAATTATTGTCTTGGGGTGCTCTAATTATATGACCAAAGATAAAAAAGAAGCTTCCAAGCGTATCTAAGTATCAAGGACAAAGACAAGTGGCGAGCACAAACAACCAGAGGCTCCCATCTCTCACATTGGAGAAATAAAATTCTTACCACAATATAGTGACACTGACGATGCCAGACATCTCATTTGCAGTAGTAGTGGTCATTCGAGTCATCCAGAGTCTAAGAAAACCTCATCTTGAAGCAATACAAAGAATATTGAGGTATGTGAAGGGTAATGGTGATCATGGACTCTTATACAGAAGAGGAGTAGAAAACAAAGTTAGGAGTTATAGTGATGTTGACTATGCTGGAGATCATGATACACGGAGATCAACCACTAAATATATGTTTCACTTGGGCGCTGCAATATATTGGTGTAGTAAAAGACAACCAGGACAATTCTAAAAAGTTAAATTATAATCGTATGATTAAATAAATCCTAGTTGAGGATGTAACTAGTATAAATATGGATAGAAGCAAGATGGTGAAACATCCAAAAATTATGAGTGTTATCCATCAATAGTGAATGAGTCTTGTAAGAGTTTTTCCTTTCTTAATAAAATTGAATTTCTCAACACAGTACTCGTGTTTACTCGGATTGAGAAGACTCGAACAAGTTGTGGGACGTCAACCGAACTGGCGGTTAAGTTGATTAAAAAGCAAGCAAAATACAATTTTTAGTTTAGTCCTCCAAGAATATAACAAATTACACAAATCATCTTACAATAATTACATAACCATCCGCAAGAGTTAAGTAATTGCATATCAGTCCCTGGAACAATGTAAAAACAGAAA
>JAWWMW010009597.1:0-18186 GCA_035048345.1 Echeveria elegans
AATCGAAAATATTTGTTTTCACCGCATGCGTAGGACGACATATGCTTCCTCTAGATTTTGTTTCAAATCACTGTCTACTCTCGCACCACCACCAACAGATCAGAATCGACCGCCGCCTCCGACCACCACCAACAGATCAACTTTAACAGCTCCGCGAGTGACGAAACCGGTTCGGAAGCGATAAAAAGCATCAAGGTGAACGACGACTACTCTACTTAGCACCAATACGTCTAATTTTAGAGTCATGGTTCAACCGTTCAACCTGTTGCTTCTCCGTCGAGACGGTTTCTGGTAATTGTCTATGTATGAGCTTTTTTTTTAATAAGGATGGATGAGTATTTTATTTTGGGTGGGTTTTGGTTAGATTTTTTTAATGAGTTGATTTTGGGTACAAAATATTTTGAAGCAGTTTGGATAACATCGAATTTTACGTGTATTTGTTAAAAAAAATTATATTTTACAGATGATTTCTGATAATTAATCCAAAAGATTAATTTCATACGTTCCATTGGTGGGGGAGACTTTCGTCCTCTGTAAGGTAGTGTGGCACCTCACTTTGTTTCTTCGATCCATGTTACAATAAGAGTTGGATATCATAGTTGACAATATATTTAATGAAATTGAGCTATCGGGATTCGGGACCATACGATGAAGCAATTCACGTAAAAATAAGGTTCAAAAACATTATTGTTCTATTAATTAGAGCAGCATCTGATCACTAGCCTCTTATTCCTCTGTTGAGGCTGACCATGCGAGTAGGCGGATCTTGCCCCCTGCTTGAATTTTGATATGCAGACCTCCCACCTCCGCTATAAGCACCCGCACCTCTAGCTTGACCACGGTCCCTTGAGTAACCACCACCTTGGCCTTGAGAGTATGACTGGTTGCCTCGTCCACCGCTGCTCCTGCCTTGAGTGTAAGATTGGTTGTCTGGCCACTTGTTTCCTCCCGCATTCATTCCGCTAGCATAATCCTGACCATCTCCTCTTCTCTTTGATGACAGACCATCCAAACCACCTCCGACTCTGGCTTCCATGGCTCTTTCGTTGCTGTCAGCGAGTATTGCAAGTTTTTCAGTTAACTGGAATGCTAAAGCCTGTAGCCTGGTATGCTCAACGTCAAAGAACACGATGCACTTGGTTGGCTGATCCCAGCTTGCATGAAGCTCTTCAGTGATCATCATCTTGCTAACAATGCTGTGTGCAAGGCCTTCAGGGAGGTCAAACATTTTGGTAAGCTGATCGAGGCTTAGAGATTCATATGAAGAGGCATAAGTGAAGAGGTAAGTCCTGAGTGCCTCTTCTTTAATCTTGTCCTTCAGCATCCCCATGACATTCTCACGGTTCCTAAGAAGCTTCCAAATGTCAAGTGAATCGATGATTTCAAAACACTTTACATGATCACCCTTAGTGAGAGCTCTAGTAGCAGCCATCACATGGTCCCTGACATTCTCCGGAGGACCAGTAAAAGTTTGCCTCTCACTAACCTCAATCAGTCGTCGTAAAGTTTTGCTAATGATCCTTCGCTTTGCATCATGGGTATTGGCTGCCATATTGGGAACCTCCAACAGCATTGCAGTAATCAGATGAACAGCCTCCAGGAGTTCAAGGTTGATGTGCATATGGTATGGCATTTGTCTCCTTCGTTCCAACCTTTCCTATAAAAAAGCAAAAAAAAAAAAAAGGAAATCATTTCACACGTGATAATAGATGCCACTGTAACACTCAAAAGGCAATACATGCATAAAAATGATGAAAATAATAACTATTTTTTGGTGAACTCTAAACTATCAACCCGAAGATAAGCAGCAACAACTCAAACCCAATGTGGAAAATTCAAAATGAATCAACAACCATCTGTCCATCTAAAAAAAATACAATGCTCACATTATGAGACAGATTCAGATTGTAGACAAATAAAATTGTGCAACCAAGGGATTAGGTAAAATTGTGCAACTAAACTTAGCCATAAGCATCATATCAGAGCAGAATAACTGCATCACGTGATCATAGATGTCACTGTAACACTCAATCACTCATTAGCCATTAGCAAAGGCAATACAATACATGAACAAAATTGATGAAAATAATACTGTTCTGATGAATTCTAAACAAATAACCAAAAGATAAACAGCATCAACTCAAATCCAATGTGGAAATTCCAAAAGGATCATAAGATTATAAGACGTGACAGATTCAGATTGTAAGTTACATCAACAACCATCTGTCCATCTACAAAATTACAATGCTCATAAGATGAGACTTCAGATTGTGAAACTATTTTGAATCCTAAGGGCTTCGATAAAAAACAATGTCCTGTGTCGGAACTCGGAAGAATGGGACTTTTGATTGCCATGATAAATAAAACAAACATAGTACTACAAATAAAATTTTCACTGACAAGAAGTGTAAAAGCAATGGCCTAGCATCATACGTTCCTTCAAATGTTTAAATGCATTTTTAAACTCGAATTAAATACCAAAGAAGCAGAAGGTGAGATTTTCAAACCTGCTCTGGAGTTTTCTCATGATAACGGCTCTGTTGAACACCTTGTGCCAGCAATTCCTTGACCCTACCACTAGAATACAGATCAGAGAGGCAGCCATGCGCTTCATTAACCAAGCCAACCCTGAATGCACAAAGACCGAGCTGTGCCATTGCCCTGTTGAAAAGGATCTGCGTGGAGATATCCATATGCTGCACATTGTCTTGCAGATGACTCATGAGCAGCAAATCACGAGAAGTTGTAAATTCATCTGCTAAGGCATGGTGGTATATATCACACAGCATTGCACGAGCTTTTGTCCTCTCATCTCCATGCTTGTAAATAAGGGACACAAGCTCATCCATAAGACTTCTGCTGCTCTCGGGAAAAGTGGGCTTCCGAGGCACAATTTCCGGAGTGATAACAAATGCAGGTGGGCCCTTACTGTCTTCAGCTCTGGACTCATCACCTTTGTCCAATTCATCAGCAGTCTGTTCAGCCAGCTTCCTCATGGCATCATAAACCTCTTGGGGCTTATAGTACACAAGTTCAACTCTTCTTAAAGCAACCTTTGATGCAGCCTTGTGATCCCCAATCCGTTCTAAGTAATCCTGAACATTTTGAGCCAAAACAGAAAACAGGGGCTCATCCCTGAGTCTCTCCACATAGTCACGGGTGTGCGGGTCAATGCACTGCAAACTCTTAAAAAACTCAGCATCAATCCGCTCGAGGAAAGCCACTAAATTACCCCAAACATGAATTTTGCCCTTGAAGTCAGCTGCTTTCTGTGTCTCAGTCTCATCAGGTTCCACCATATCATCCACAACAATATTGGGGTATTGCGCGAGAATGTCAAGTACAGTAAGCATATTGTTCACACACTTCTTCCAAACATTCACGGGCATGTGCCCACTAAGACTAGGATTCACATCAAACTGAGCAGAAATGACATTGAACAGAACTTGAAGCTTTTGAGCAGGAGTTTTTGACACCTTACTCAAGAAAGTGAGCTGCTCTACCTGCTCCGTTCTTCCAGTCCCCTTTTTCCCACGAGCAGCAACTATCTCTTTCAGCTTCTTGTCCACAATCTCCCATGTGATCTCATTAGGATTCCTGAACTGTTTGTCCATAAGCTTATCTTTCTTACTCATCTTCTTTTCCCAAGCTCCACCAGCCTCAGTGCCAGCATTGTCATCTTCTTCTTCGTCATCCTCTTCCTCATCATCCACAATCTGGGTCACATCTTCTTCAAATTCAGATCCTGAATCTTCTTCATCAGCATCTTCTGCATCCTCCGCTTCCTCCTCGTCCTCGGGATTCTCTCTAAACTTCTGAATCAGTTCCTCATACAGCTTATTGTTCTTCTTCAGCTTCTGCTTCATCGAATTCAAAGCCTTGGCATTACTACTGCTCATCTTCTTCTTGGCCTCCTTGTTCAACATTGACTGACTCAGAAAATCCTCCAACATAACAAGCGCCCTGACATACAACGTCGGAACCTTAACACTCTCAGTAACCCTCATAACCTTCTCAAGCTGTTTGTTCAACTTATCAAAAGTCTCCGATAAATTCACCCAATCATTAATCTTCATCGCATTCTTCAACTGATCAATTGTCTGCCCCATCTCTTCAAACCTCTTATCCTTAGCAGACTTAACAACACGCTTCTTCCCATCTTCATCATCACTATCACTGTCACTTCCCTGCAGATACTTGTTACCAGCTGCAGCAGCTGGAGCTTCTCCAATCTCAATATCAGATCCTTCTTCGATTTCACTTAAATCCTCATCCTCACTATCACTTCCAGCCTACAATCACATTCCACGTCTCATAATGCACACCACAAAACAAAACACAGAAATACAAAAACACAAAAAACACCAAAAAAAATTTCTTTCCGATCCACACCTGTCCCCAAAATTTCGACATCTTGATTCAAATTTCAGGTACCAAATATTCAATATCTGCGTCAAAAACGAAACCAATCAGACGGATAAACCAAAATTAGGGCTGATGTGTTTCGACTTTATTCCGGTAAAAAGGTGATGATAATTAAAACGAAACTATGGAAGATCGGATATGTGACGGAAATAAAGGGTTTTACCTTAAACCGATCGGAGACGGAGTTGCGGGGGGAGAAGAGAAGAGACGATGCGGAGCGCGACGGCGAGAAAATAAAAACAAAGGAGAGTGGGATAAGATGGAAAACCCTAGTGCATTACTTTTGTAAATTGTGGAATAGGGACTGAGTTATTGGAATTTACAACTGGGTTCTCCTAGTTTTCATAATTACAAATCTGCACTGTATATTCAATGAAATGACATATATAGCTCCTTCGTGAAAGAACAAAGCATCAAAGGCAAGAGTAGATTCAGAGGAACAAAAGAACAATTTGCGAGCATCTGGTTTGAGATGGAAATTTGATGCTGTTTTGAGCACATTGACCAGTTTGTGATTTGGTCAAAGTTGCTTCCAAATACTATCAAAAACTCCATCTCTGGCATTGTTTAAAGCCACTCAATTTTTCAATTCATTTCCAAACACAAAAACATCGATTTTTCTCATTCCTAAGCCCTTAAGAACAACACAGTATGCTCAAACTGGCACAACCCATTTCATAAACTAGTTCAAGCAATCAAAAGATCATGTCTTTTCTCCTACCCAGATTCTCTCCTTCCCTCTTTTCCAAATCCACTAAATTCTCCTTCACTGAAAAACCCTCTTCTGTCCACCATTTTCGTCTTCAATCTTGTACTAAACATCATCAGCAACAGCAGTTTGTGTCTGTTCTTTCATTGACCAACATTCAGAATCCACCCGTCAGAGGTGTCCAAGTTAATGACCCTCTAAGTGGACAGGATAAGCAGCAGCGAAAAGATGATTTTTATGTCAATCTTGGACTTGCTGTAAGGACTCTTGGAGAAGATATGCCTTTGTTGTTCTCCAAAGACCTCAATTATGATATTTATAGGTACTAAGAATTTTGATTTTAGATGGTTGGAGTTTTTTTAAGAATGTTATGAATCTTGATATGTGTGTGTGTTCAAATGTTGAAGTTTTGTTTGTTACGTTTTGCAGGGATGACATTACATTTGTGGATCCACTGAACATATTTTCGGGTATAGAGAATTACAAGTTGATCTTCTGGGCATTGAGGTTTCATGGAAAAGTTCTGTTTCGGGAGATTTCATTGGAAGTGTTTACGATTTGGCAGCCAGCCGAGAATATTATATTGATTCGATGGAACTTGAAGGGTATACCTAGGGTCCCTTGGGAGGCTAAAGGAGAGTTACAGGGGACGTCACGGTATAAGTTGGATCGAAATGGAAAGATTTATGAGCATAAAGTTGATAATCTGGCATACAATTTTCCTCAACAGTTGAAATCAACTGTTTCAGTGTTGGATTTGGTTACTGCCTGTCCTGCAAGTCCTAATCCGACATTTTTCTGGAAATCACCGGCAGAAATGGACCCTTCTTCATGGATAAGGTTCTATCAGTCGGTAAGGGAGACGTTAAATGGAGGAAGTTACTTGATGGCTCCGGATGCCTTGCCGACTTGTTCATAGAGTAAACGAAATCAAAGAGTAGCTTATAGTTGCTTATACCAGAGACTTCTACGATTTTGTAATCAATATATACAGCCGTCATGCATCACGTCCATGTTTACAATGAGTACTTGATAGATATGGCTGTAATACTTGTCTGATATATATATAGTTGCTATAAATAAATCACTTATTTCTGGCTCTACAAGTATAAATTGTTGAATAGCACAGTAAAGAGTAGAGACATTGTTGATGATAATAAGCCATCCGCTTCTGTTGGCCGAAAAATGGCTCCGCATTCTGGCAGAAAAATGATTCAAATGCTGAAAACCCGAAATGACCTGTTCTCTGGCAATGTGACTCGACCAATTCATATGAACGGCTCTCTCCGGTCATATTGGTCTAAAAATGACATGTTCTCTGGCACTGTGACATATTCGGCTATAGAGAATTATATGTTGATGTTCTGGCTTTGGGCATTGAGGTTTCATTTCATGGTAAAGTTCTGTTTCGGGAGATTTCAATAGAGGTGTTCAGATTTTGGTAGCTGGCTGAGAATGTCATACTGATTAGATGAAACTTGAAGGGTATTCCTATGGTTCCTTGGGGAAGCTAAGGGAGAGCTGCAAGGGACGTCACGGTATAACATACTAGTAGTTCTTATATATGCTGGGCTGCTACACTTCCATGTTTACAATGTACTTCATAGACATCACTGTAATGCTAGTCTGATATATAGATGTTTTTTTTCTCTGAGTATAACTTGTCGAATAGCACAGTAGAAAGCCTTAGATGATGATAATCCATCCCGTAGTGTTGGCCTAGATCATAATCAAACAAGTCTCTTGCTGGTACAGGAAAAGTGGAGGACAACTGTTTTGAACCTCTGAAGGAAAATAATGTTATTTTAGTAGCAACTGCATCAGACTAGAAAGAGTTGGAATTGTTGCCCATCATCTGCTAATCCCGGTAAGGTGTGAGGTTTTGAGCTGCTGTTTTCCCTTGCTTACCCGCTACAGCAGACCATTTAGAAGATACTATTAGCAAAACCAGAAAATTGAAAGATGAAAGGAAGACTGGAGATATTCTTTTAGTGAGTCATAATCTCTAATTTGGAACTTACAGCTATTGCCATGAGCTCTGTGAGTAGTTCTTCCAAGTGCCTCAGCGGCTGCAGATACGAACATGGGAAAGTGAGGGTTGACAAAAAATGCCTTATTGAGGCGACCTAATATCAACTGCCTAAAATTGAATAAAATGTTAGAAAATTTGATGAACAGCTTACCCACTGCGTCGGGCCATCAACAGGTGCCTTCAAAGGATCATCATGAACCTAAGCCAAATTACATTAACAAAACAGTGGAAACTGGAAGAGATATAACCAAAGGCGGAGGTGAAAATCTGTCACTCGTAGGAACATTAGATGAAAAGTTACGAAGATACCTCCATGAAAAGGCCATCTACTCCAACAGCAACTGCGGTCCTTGCAATACATGGAATTAGCTCACGAAGACCACCACTTGCAACACCACCTCCGTCCAGCTGTTTGACAAAACAAATTACTGCGACGACCTACGCCATAAAGCTAAACTAACAGCTAAACCACATTTTCATAAGCATAATCATAAATATGCCAGGTCCCTATCTAATCGATATACTAGGTAGTTGTACGGAACAGAAAATAAAGTGAAAGCAACATAATGAAGCAGCAAAAAATATGTATGATTCCTGCTTCCCTATATAACTGACAAACTTGTGTTTTCATTTACAGAGAACTTAAAATGGAATTTGCCTAGGCAACATAGTTTGAACACAATATTCTTAGAATGAAATCTTGATCTGATAGAAGCAGTCTCTACCTTTTTGCCAGCAGGCTGTTGCAATGCATGTGTGATATCTGCAACCTGCAGGCAGTGCAGTTACATTCATATATTCAAGCAGATAGATGTCTTTGAGGCACTAAATGAAATTATGAAACTAATAAACTGATTAGTCTTATGTGAAGAGGTGTGGTGATCCAACTACTGTACAGAAAGGTGCATTTTGTTGCAAAGTGAGACTAGTTGACCGAGAGATGATATATTATTCTCTGAGTGTTGTTCACTTAATCTGTCATGCATATATATGGTTTACACCGTTGTCCGTCCACTTATGACGAGTTCTGAGCTGGAATTAACGTTAGCAAACAGCTAAGGTAATCACAATAAGGTCCAGATTTTTCTATTGACTTACAACAGGAGAGTTGGCTTCTCTCATCCATTCCAAATTGCGTGGATCCACAACCAAATCATCTGAAAATAAAGATCAGTTATAAGAGTATCAACCAACAGCAATGCATGTTAATCCTTGATGCAATAGCAAGAGGTATCACTGGTAACTTACTATATCCAAACATGGTTCCTCTTTCGCAAACCATAACATTGTGATTTCCAGCCTATCTAATCTTTTCAGCAGAATTCGCCATCACCTGGAAGTACAAATTTCATCAAAGATATGACAACACCATAAATTCTGATGCACACAGCAACTGGCTATTGATATGATTTTGATTAGTAACACTAAAGACCACAAAAATGACTTACAGAAGATGCAGAAAATTGACCTTTCTTAATGTTCACAATTTTCCCTGTTTTTGCAGCTGCAACTAGGAGATCTGTCTGTCGCAACAGAATTTAGAGCACAGTAACAGTCAACGTGTGTCTCACAATTAAGTCGCATCCCATTGGCAAACATTTTACAGATAAAAAGAACGACAGACATATTGGTGACCTGAAGAAAAAGAAAGGCAGGAATCTTATGATGTCGGCAACTTTACCAACTTGCTCGCACTATACAAGAACACGAGGAATAATGTGAATAGACAGTAGTACCAGATGCGCATGACACAATCAGAACAAATATACATACAACAATAAATGAATAAAACATAAAAACATAGAGTGCATAATTAGTATCAGTCAAAACATTAAGTTACCTGACTTGATTCATGTACATCAGTCACAATAGGTAAATCATACGCTAATATAACCTTTTCAAGAATCTGCAATAGTAATTAACAAGAACATCTCAGTAACATAACTTCCCAATAAAACAACTCTATCCGCAGAAAACAAATATCACCTTCAAACCTTCTTCCAAACCCGGGCCTCTGAAGGACTTAGAAGATGTCCGATTAGCCTTGTCAAAACTAGATTTAAAAACTAGCGGCATCCCAACTCTTCAAAATGAAATATGCAATTAGTAAAAACTAATCACACAAACAAAAATGTCCAAATCAAAACTATATCGCAAAATGGGATTACTACTTGGCTGAAACGCTCTTCAAATGTTTCGCCATCTTAAAAATATGCTCCTCAGATTCAATCACATTTGGACCAGCTAACAGGAAAAATGGCTCCGCATTCTGGCAGTAAACAAATCCAGCAACAAAAATGTAAATTTTCTGAGCTTCATTCTACTCCAAAAAAAATATAAATCGAATTGCGACCTTTAGCTGGTTGTATAGCGCCGTGGAGGATTCCATTGATGAATGTAGCGAACGCTGAAGTGATTTGCGGGGTTGGGATCAGATCGAATTTTGATCTGTCTGCTCGGATCGGACAGGACTCGGAGGTTGGGTTATGGAGTGTGACGTGTACAGATCCTGAAGCTTGAAGCCTCAAATCCTTAAACTGCCCTTGCTGCTTGAGGCGATTCAGATGCTTAAAACCCTAAATTGCCCTTTACATTTGAGTACACCTTTCAGAAAAATAATCTTGTAGAAATAATCAGCAGTTCAATTCTCTTCTCTTCTTCACCCAACAACATCAATCAACATGTCTCTAAAGTCAAACTCCCAATGGCCGGCTGTCTTATGTCATCCTCTTCACTCCCTAATCTCATCCATCTTCATCCACGTCGCTTAAAGTCGTCGCCTTTATCAGGTATTGGATGTTGTTTGATCATCAAGTTTGGATCTTTTAGCATGCATTGATAGTAAAAGTTGGAAAAGATTGGAACTTTGAAACACAGTTTATGAATTGGGATCATCAGGCTGTTGTGTGATTTTGGGTTCGTTTCAGTTTGAGGTTTTTGCGGTTTTTGTGGTGTTATTTTGATTGTTGCGCAGCTTCGTTGGACTTCGGATTGGCGGTTGATTTTAAAGGAAGCAATGTGGTGGTATGGAGATTGGAGGGTTTATGCGAAACTGGATTCTGGAAGTTGGTGTTGTGAGTAGAGTGTGATTGTGTTGCACGGGTTCGAGGAGACGAAAGACAGGATCAAGAAGATGTTTGACAAGGTGGAAAACTGTCAGTGTCTTCGTATGATACTGCTTGGGTGGCCATGGTTCCTTCACCTACGTCACCTAATGCTCCTTGCTTCCCTCAGTGCTTGAAATGGTTGTTGAATAATCAACATAGGGATGGTTCATCGGGGATTGATCAAGGTGTCGGTTTCTTTATAAAAGATAAGCTATTGCGCGCGTTCTTGCGCTCAAGAAGTGAACAGATGGAAATGGGGGCCGGAACTTTAGACGCTGTTGGATAGGCTTCAATTTGTGCCGAGTATTACGCATAAAAGACAATCCGAAGTCTTTCTTCGATAATAATTTTTTATCAGCGACAAAAATGTTCATATGCAAATGAGCAGCAGGCAGTTTATACACTTGCTGTGTTTGGTTTGCAAGAATGCAGCTCTTTCTTTATTAAGACAGAAATTATCATTTGTCTCGCAGAAGGCGTTGGCGGATGATTTTCTGTTGCGTAATGACTAAATGTTTTTTATATTTTTATTTGTAAGTGACTCTTTTAAGTTATAAGAATGAATCACATTTTATAAATTCCTTGAAGTTTGTAATGAAATGGAATGGAATATAGGAAAACAGTAGCTTTGATATTTTATTATATTAAAGGGTAGAGATTAGGTAAAAAAATGTCTAAATATAAAAACTATAAAGAGATCATATCCATATATACCTTCTAATCAATGACTGAGATTATTCAATTAATATCCATTTAATTATAATAAAAAAGATTATTCAATGTTTGTGGATATTTAAGACATTTTGATCTGATTTACATGAGAATTATAAAATTCAAATATGTGACAGAAAAAATTGAACATGAAAAAGTACATCAGATTCATGAATTATGTACATCAAACAGGGGACAACAATTTCATGTCATCTCTTTCTGATTAGCATGATGTTGTCTCTTCAGACATATTTTTTTTTACAGTCAAAATGAGAAGAATACTCATTAAAAATGTCGAACAAGCTATTAAGGATTAATGTACATATTATATTTCCATATTTATCCCTTTTTAATTTAAATATTATTTAATATTTTGATTTAATGTGAGACGTAGGATGAATCAAATGAATGAACATGATATTTTTTATATTTTTTATTTTAAACACCCCTTTTTATTTGATCAGTTCCCATAAAAGAATATCTAACTAACAAACCATACATTTACCAATAACATTTAACTAAATTCATACATTTACCAACAACATCTAACTAAATCCCTATCACCTATCTAAATCATTCCAACTAAACATCTAACTAACAAACCATACATTTATCAACAACATCTAACTAAATCTCTATCACCTAACTAAACCATTCCAACTAAATTAAAAATAAAAAAATAAAAAATAAAAAATTTAAATTTAATAGAGAAATAATTCCCGTCGGAACGGGATCACCACTAGTTTTAAAAATAACTTCAGAATCTTGATGTTTTTAAAGCGGTTTCGTCTTTCGTGAAGCGAGTTTATAAAATGCGAATTAAAAAAATGGTATTAAACACCTCTAAAAATAAAGCGCCTAATCTTTTCTCGTCATTTCAGTCTTTTGGGGATATCGTTTTGAAAGTGCGAGAAAATGACGCTTTTCAGATCCCTCTACCGCTCGGCGTCTGCGTCCTTCAGATCTTCCCGCAGCCTCGTTCCTCTCCTCCGTCGCGATGACCGCAACTACTCTTCTGGACTACGACTTGGAGTCCTCTCCTCAGCCACCTACCGCGATCACTCATCCCCTGCCGGTAACCCCGCACTTTCGCCACTCTTATCTCTCGCATTTTTTTACTCTTAAATTTAAATGCCGATTGATTATTATCTGATTAGGTTTTGAGAGTCTCCCCTTCTGAAATCGGTGGTGTATTTAGTCTTTATTTAATAACCTAGAAGGGAATTAGTCAGAATTTGGCCATTTTTTTTTTGTGATTGACCGTGTGCCTTGAGATTGGGAAGTAGAAGATAGGAATATAAGAGTTACTGTTATCATTTCATTCATATCTCGTAGGCTTGCAATAGCTGATGGCTGATTAGGATGTACTTGAGAAATTTGAAATAACCACTACACCTAGACAGTACCTGTTTCCGAAGATTAGAGAGTTACGTTTGCGCCAGAATGCCTGGCTATTTAATGGCTGCTGAAATGAAACGGGTGGAAGGAGATCTATCTAATGTGTAAAAAAGCTTCTCGATTGCGATTTTATTGATATTAGTTTTGTTGGTATCTATGTGCCTTTTTTGAAGGAGACTTAAATGGGTAGGTAGAATTTACGTGTGTGGTCATTTTTATATATGTAGTTTGAGACTCTTAATGAGAAGGTTTTTGGATAATTGCGGTTTGAAGAGTGTTGATATCCTGCGCATAAAATGGGATGTGTAAAAATTAAATGTCTTGCAACAATTCTCGCTCTTTTACCCCCATTTTTACTCATCTGGTCTTTTACTAAGCTTTGAAGAGTTTCAGAATTGATTATTAGTATCACTTGTTGAATAATGATTAGTGGTGAGAAAAGACCAAAGACTGCCTTTTTTCCTTCTCAGAGCTAGTTGCTTGACACTAATCTCACGAGGATTCATTTCTGTTTGTATCCTTAATGAACGGATTAGTCATTTCTCCTATGTTTATTTTTTTTATCCAAGAGTCCCAACACATCTTATTTTCCCACTCCTGTTATACACGGAATCGCTCAAAACCTTTATGTTTACAGCCAGTCATTGTTGGGCTCTGCTCATGCTAAAATACTAATGCATCAGCTTACATTTTAGATTGTCATTTTCTTGACATGTGGTGCTTTACGAATCAATGCCAGAATTTGAATTGTTGATCAATGTTTCCAAAAAACGCGCCTTTATAAGAAGTATTTTGCTTCATTCTAAAATATAAGCTTGCTCATGAAACATGTGTAATATATTGATTATAATTATACCTATAGAATCAGTTAGTTTCTTATTTTTAATGCTAACGTGTTTCTCAATTGTTTGTTCTATAGGTCATATGAATCCCTTCTCAAACAATATTGGTGCCAGGCATTTTTCTACTGAAGGTCTTTCTCACTTGCCTGAGATCAAAGACCCTCAGATTCTTCAAGTTTTTAAAGACTTCATGGCCGCAAACTGGGATGAGCTTCCAGATGCTCTGATATCTGCTGCAAAGAAGGCTCTGTCAAAGAACACTGATGATAAAACCGGGCAGGAAATACTGGCTAATGTCTTCCGGGGAGCTGAGGCTGTAGAAGAGTTCACTGCAGTACTCGTGTCATTAAAAATGGAGCTTGATGATACTGTAGGGATGAGTGGCGAGGTAAAAATAATAATGTGGGTTTCAGCATATATGTTTATTCGGCTATTCGGAATTCAGCTACCATTTTCCTTAACTACTACCAGTCTGATTTTTTTTCATATTTTTTTTTTTGACTGACAACTATGTTTTCATTTACATTTTTTACAGAATGTGAAACCGTTGTCAAAAGAATTTAAAGATGCACTTAAAGTGGCACATGCCCGATATATAGACTACTTGAACTCATTTGGACCTGATGAGTTATATCTGCGAAAGAAACTAGAAACGGAGTTGGGGACAAGGCTCATACACTTAAAGATGAGATGCAGTGGTCTTGGATCTGAATGGGGAGAGGTATCCGATTCCATTTTGCTATCGTTCTTTTGTGTTTGTGTATTCTGGATGTTGGAGCCTACATAGTTATTATTATTATTATTATTGCATACCAGTTACCACTTGTTGAAAGTGACTTAGAACCTTCGTCATTTATTTTCAAGAATGGTTGCAGTATTCGTTTCATTTAGCTAGAAAAGAAAGTAGGTGTTGCACTGTATACAGAAGTAGAATAAAAGTTTGTTGGAGCTGTGCTTTATAATGATGTGAACTGCATTCTCGAAGGGAAATAGTTAATTGTACATTTATGAACCTCGAGAGAATTCCAGTTGCATGCTATGCCGGATCCAGCTGAATATAAGCCTTTGTGCTTTTGTAAAGTATGTCATCTGAATTTTGAAATTCTGTTATCGGGTTTAGGAGTTTTGCGTAATTTCTACTTTTAGTCGCCGGAGAATGTCATCATGCAGGATATCATCAAATTTTACAAGTAGAGCATATGAAATTGGTCATACGGATTTCTGCATTTTGAAAAGAACTTGATAGCGCTAAAGAAAACCCGGAGTATTTCTCTCAAAAAACAGTCTTGTGTTTCCTATTTGCAGGTTACAGTTCTTGGAACTTCTGGGATATCCGGATCCTATGTTGAACAGCGAGGGCCATAGTTTCATAATTGTGTTGAAGAGCCGTGTTCAGTTTTTGACTTTTTGATCGAACCTTGAACTGAATGGAATCTGGTTCATGTTGGAACCGCCAAGACCCTAAATAAGCCATGTCCTCCAGCACTGTTACTTTAATAGAAATATGCTGTGAATCCCCTAGACCTTGAATTATGATTTGTTCATATCATAATTTCTATGATGACACTCACAGTGCAGGAGTACTAGGGAAAAACAAATTCCCTTTACATTTTCGTATCACAAAAGTTTTTGAACCTCGTTCCGCTGTTATAAATAATTTAACAAATGTATTCCAAATTTGTTTCTCAGGTAAAACCGTTGTATTTTGTTAAGTGTTAAAAGTGTGGCATCAAGTCAGCTAGCATACCTGATACCCATCAGAGAGAAAATATCAAATGAATCCGGACTCCGGAGTAAACTTAAGAATGCCATCTCAATTCCATTGGACATTTTGAGATTTTGACATTGACCACCAATATACTACAGCCAAAGAGGAGTGTATATCTACATAAATGATGCGACCAAACCGCCGCTTCAAAATACTCCCATTCTCCAAAGCACCCTTGGACATTTGGGATTTTTAAATCCAGTGTAAATGAGAGATTTTCTTTTCTTTAATTAATTATTTAAAAAGAAAAAGTCAAAATGACACCTTGAGAGTGCCACGTGGCGCATCGGATCCCGCTGTCAGCGTCTGGGTGCAAACTCCCAGAAGCGCAACTTAGCTCTTCTCTCACATTCATAATACAGTAGAAGATAAACAAATATCACTACAGGGCGCCGAATGCAAAAAACGCCGTCGTTTCATCCACATCGAAAATCGGAATACGGTTGTTTGTTTGTTCTTATTTAATCAAATTAAATTTCGTATCGAAAAAAATTTAATTAAAATGAAAATGAAAATGAAAATGAAAATGAAAAACCGAATATGTATCGAAGACGGACAGCTTGCACATTTTCAGTTTCTTCATATTTTTTTTTTCTTCTCTAAATCTCTCTCTCAAACAAACCCATGAAGGTTTTGACGCTCGCCGAGATCCCACGCTCTCCGTCATCGTCGTCTTCCATCTGCCGCATTTGACTCGGTGAGATTTTCTTCCATTCTTTCCTTTTTTTTTTGTCGCATTTCATTTGGATTATTCATCAGACAACAGCCTGGATTGGAAGATTGTTCTTATCGTCTGATTCGTTTCGATTCGCATTTGTCATTTTCCCCTACATGATTTAATATCTTCCTTTTTGGTTTTAATTCGATTTGAACCGGTCGTGTGCTATTATCAATTATCATCATTTGTTTCCAATTTGCGATCCGTGACTTCTGGAGTATTTTAATCTCTTTTTCAGCTTAGGATTTTTTTAGTGTAATTTCCTTTTGCGGCACCTGAGGTTTTACATATTAGCACTTCCGGTACCTATATTTTTGAAATTCATTTTTGTTTGCTCCTGCCGTAAACAAAATATTAACTCTTCCGGTTCCTGAAATATGTATGTAAGACAGGGATAAAAAAATGAATTTCAAAAACATAGGTGTGAATTGTGATGTGAGATCGTCTGGGATTTTAAATTTGGAGCCGATTTGTGTTGGATAAACTGGTTCAGGATGTGGATTTTGGGATAGTTGGACTGTTGGAGTGAAAGAGTGGTTGAGTTGATTTGAGAGACTGAAGGTTAATTGTTGTTAGTGTTGTGGCTGTTGACATTGTGAGGGATGAGTTCAAGAGGGGAGCAGCACGTCCCCCTCTCCTTATTGCTGAAAAGAGAGCAAGCTAATGAGCATCTTCAGAAGCCTAATATTGTGCACGGTCAAGCTAGCCAGAGCAAGAAAGGAGAGGATTTTACAATGATAAAAACAGAGCGGCAGAGAGTGTTGGGTGATGGGATTTCTACCTATTCTGTTTTCGCTGTAAGTGATTAGACTATTTTAATTGGAATTCTCATTTGGATAGTTTGATGTATTATCTGTATGACTGCCGGAAGCCTGGAACTTCAAGTAAGCATGATTATGCTGTTGACAATGGATGTACACTGTGCTGATGTTGACATATGTCTTACTCTGGATGTGTCTAGCTGCTGCACTTTTTTCATTGTTGGCTTAGGCTGCGAGTAATAAGGTAGAACAGTTTGCAGCTGTTGGGAGTTGGGACTTAAACGTTATTTCCTATTGGCAGAGCATATAACATTTTTCTTGCTACTATTTGTTGCACATGATATAAAGAAAATAGTGTTTGTGCAGACTGATTGAATTTGTTAATTTAACTGGTCCATGAATAACTGTTGTTTCCCATGGCCCAGACCTAAAAAATATATAACAGGCTAACAAAACTATTTCGTTCCGTTTCATAGTTAGTCCTTTAATGAGTTTCCTTCTTTGTTTTCTTAAGAGATGATGTATCGGCTTTTTCTTTAAAGTTTGCGGGGCTTAGTTTTTTCTTTTCTGTGAATTATAGATTTCAGAGGCTAGTATTTTCTTTGCATTTTGATTTTTGCATAACAGCTTGCTTCGCACACTGCATGAACTTTAAACCTCTCAGATTACTACAACGTCACATATTTTCTTCATTTATTGTCAAGAATTGATATATGGTTATTGACTCTTTTGCATAAATGTTTTTCCAGATATTCGATGGACATAATGGATCAGCTGCTGCTATCTACTCCAAGGAAAACCTTTTAAATAATGTCGTAAGTGTTATTCCTTCTGATCTTAATAGAGATGAATGGGTTGCAGCATTGCCAAGGGCTTTGGTTGCGGGATTTGTAAAAACAGACAAGGAATTTCAAGATAGAGGTACTTTTGCTATGTTCGATGCATAGCTCTTTGTAAATGAAGCTTTTTTCTGGGTATTTTGTGCAATAAAATTGATCTAGAAAAAAATTACCTGGTGAAATTCTTAATAACAGGGACCATTTGGAATTTCTTCATTATCTTACGCGTTTACTTAACGCTAAGCATTTTATTCTTACATATGGCAGCTCAAACTTCTGGCACGACGGTGACTTTTGTCATTATCGAAGGGTATGTCGTATCCGTTGCATCTGTTGGTGATTCTCGTTGTGTACTTGAGTCTGCTGAGGGCCAGATTTATTATTTGTCCGCTGACCATAGATTGGACTGCAATGAAGAAGAGTAAGTCTCAATATGCAGTACGATACAAATTCTTAGTGATGCTTTCGTAGCAAGCAATTCCTTACACTTGTCAATATTAATAGGAGGGAGAGAATTACTGCATGCGGCGGGGAAGTTGGTCGCCTCAACACTGGTGGCGGTTTCGAGGTAACTTCAACGGACTTCATAAAATATCATGGGTTCTGTAGTGCCTCACAACAGAATACCTCAGTTTTCTTGACTGCGTGGCTTCCCCTTGTTCATGGTCTCATGTATGATGCCCACCACCTTGACTTCATTTAGAGGTGGCAAAGTAATCCGTTGGATTAAAAAAAATTCAATGGATTAATGAAATCCAATGGATTAAATGGATTCAATTCAATCCGGTTAGACCATTTGATCCAATTACATGTATTAAATGGATTGGACCATTTAATCCATTTAAAATCCATTAATAATCCAACTAGTCAATCCAT
>JAWWMW010009916.1:0-18183 GCA_035048345.1 Echeveria elegans
AGTTTAGTTTCTTGATCGGGTTTCATTCGTAAGGACTCGGTCCTAGCTTTCCATACAAAGGCTGAGAGTGCTTCAAATGTGGTACATTTTTTCAGCTTTCCGTCCTCCGTTGCCTTCTTTTTAATCAACTCGAGCTTTTCAGGGTCGAAACAGAACGCCCTGTATAGCATTTCTTCATCGTAAAGCTCCTTAGTATCTGAAATATCCTCGATTTGCTCGAATTCCCGGTGGGCTGATTCGATCTTTGGAGGTGTCCTAGCCTTTAAGATACCCCTGTCAACAAATGGCGGTACTTTCAACGTTAGTCCTCTAGCCATTTCTCCCCATGAGTTGACAAACTCCATTGCACCAAGTCCGTCGAACATACAATGGTTCATCCCCAATCCAAGCACAAATCCTCCGCATCTGAACTTCGTCACCTGAAAAAAAAAACCCAAATAAAATCTCCATTTAATAAACCAGACGACAATGGCTACTCACGCAAATCAAATACATTTTAAGGATTTTGTGACACGAACCTGAACCACGAGCGGAGGAATCTGAAGTATATTTTCCGCGCCAGGTATGTCATAAACCAACTTCCCGAGCTTAACCGGGTCAGGCTTAGTCATATCACCAATATCATCCATACTACAATCAGACTCAGCTTCAACAAACACAGCTCCTTCACCACTGCAATCTACAATCAGTTTTCCCTCAGGACTAATAGTAAGTCGCCCAGCCAGTGGGTGATAGTGCACAAGGACTTTCGATAAGGCATTCTTGATAACCTCGACGGCTCTTTCATTCCCTTCATTGTCAGACCTGAAACAGTAGATTGTTCGAACAATCACAGCTATGTTTTGATCCAAGTTTGATAAAAAGTATAAGCCTTTCTCAGTTTCTTCTGCCGGTGGAACTAGCGTCGGCTCGTATTGTTTCACTTCGAGCACGTTCTTGCCGTTCACATGATGGCTGTTACCATTGCTGCTGAGCCTCTCCATATGCACCAAATGATAAACAACAATAGGCAATGACTAGAAATGTTGAATGGAGTGATGGATGAACTCGGATACTTCAAGGCTTTATATAGAGCACCAAGTTTGTACTTGGTGGAAATGTCATTGCAGGTGGGTCCGACTCTAAATGGAAACTTTTCGAAGCAAACCGATTAGAAAATAATGCTGGCTTGCTTGTGGATGAAATGGGGTTAGGCTGGTGTTGGACCAACTAACACCAGCTCTGAGCTGATTGAGAAGCAACGGAGTTTATGTTGGTGGGGTTGGCCTCCAAAAAATGGCATATAGTCAGCGGACATTGTTTTCTTTGATATTGTTTATTTGGTGTTTGTTGAACGCATTTATCTAAATTTGAACCACCTGCACTTATAACTCTGATACATTCAAATACAATAAACCTGTTGAAAACTATTTGAGTCGTCGAATTTAAAACATAGAACTCTAAATTGAACAACTTAACTTAGATATGTGCTCAAGAACTTAAAGAGGGTCTTCTAGCAGGAAACTCAGGGAAATGAGTACTACAGGTGTATTTAGAGGATGGCTTTGAACTAGTCGTCGTTGCTGGGGTCATCATCTTTATGACCTGTGTTGTCTTTCTCATCTTCATCAGATACGTCTTTTTCTTCTTCCTCGGGCTGTTTGTTTTCCTCCTCTTCTTCGATTTCATTATCTTTATTTTTCTCTTCTTTAGCTTCAGTGCCGTCTTTTTCATCATCTTCATCTTCTTCGTCATCAGTCATGTTGCTTATTACTTCTGTAATTATCTCTTTAACCTCTGCCTTCCGATGCAGAAGGTCCACATCAAAGTGAGCACCTAAACAGCCAAATATGAGCTAATTTAGTTTTGAAGTGATCATTTTATCCATGACTATCGAGAATCAAATATAGAATGCAATGAAAAGTGTCGAGACTGTGTTTGATTCATATACCAAGTTGTCTCAGGATATCAGACAAGGTTGCCTGCATCGCAAAGAAATTAGTGAGACATATAAAATAAAAACATAAAACGCATTAATATCAAATGCATTGGGTCATTATAACTTACTGTATTGAAGTCCACTTCCTTCAAAATATTGACTACCACAGCATGCATTTCGTCCCTGGTTGGTTGTTTAGACTTCTTGGCTTTCTCTTTTCCTGAATCAAAAGCATTAAAATACTATGCTGCCCATTTTAGCAAAAGAAAACAAACAAAATTTCAAGTAAAATCAGGTAACAAAGCACAGCATATGGAAAATCAAAATACTATGATCCCCCGCACGATCAAGCTATTCGATAATTCACAACATATTTGTCTTAGAAATACATCTATGACTTCAGGAAGCCCCTACGTTGTTTGCTTTTTACTGTATACATTTCTACCTATTTACAAAATCACTATATGGAAAAATTGAAAATTGCTTGTAAAGAATAGTTCGACGATGACACACCTTGGCTTTTGGAAGGAACTTTGGCTGAAGATTTGCTTGCTTCCTTCTTACTTTTAGTTTTCTCTTTGCTCTGAACTTTTTGTTCTTTCTCCTTTCCAACGGATTGTTTTTTGGATGTCGTGCCCTTTGCTTTAGACTGTGAGCCCGAAGAAGCACTTGCTTTAGTAGTATCTTTTTTGGTGGAACTAGAGGCTTTCTTTGTTGATTTGGCTGGAGTGATTTCTTTAGAAACGTTGGACTTGTCTCTACTGACAGATTCCTTACTTGCCTTCTTCGTTGATGAACCTTTGCGAGCTGACTTTTGCTTAGGTTCACCCTCCGAGTTTTCAGAATCAGTATTTTCTTTTGCATGGGCATCATCTACATGATTTTCCTCATCCGAATCACCATCATGTTGAGCCTCTTCAGAAGCTTGTTCCTCCTCAGTTTTCTCTTTGGAAACCTTTTTCTGCTTCTTTGAACCTTCAGATGATGTTTTTCGCTTCTGAAATACCAGTTGGAAAAATAGGAAAAGTTAGAATCTTTTAATATTGCGATTTGTGAGTCATTCACACAAGTTTTAATTTATCTAAACGAACAGTCTCAACTTTAATTAAATGACTTAATGGAATATTTGAAATGGTACATCTAGCAGTTGATATCAGTTATTGAGTATACATGAAAGAAATGAAAGAGAAGGGGTAAATGCAACATTCGATGCAGATTCATGTATGTGTATCACAGAGTAAACATTTTAAACTCTTAGATAATTTATATTAACAACTAAGGGACCAAGCCAATGTCATAACTCATAAACAATATCAAAGTCAACATAACAGAATCATGAATCTGTCACAGAAACAATCTTTGGTGCCTCAGAGAATATTACGCTTTAGAATTTCCAAGCACATATTCGCATAGAATTATAAACTTGAATGACAAATTATCGACACCATATGCAACTATTAAGTAGGACTTTGAGACAGCAGTCAACTGGTACTAACCTTGGCTGGCGTAGCTGAAGATTCCGCTGCTTTTGATGGGGTGGCTTTTCTTTTCTTCTTAGTTTTCTGAAGCATCTGATATGACGTGTTAGCCCTGTGCAAAGATTAAATGATGTACAGACGCATCGTATAGAGATATAAAGTGACACCTTTTCTGCATCAGCTAGCAAAGCATCTGTTGTGGCATGAGGAGACTGCAAGAACTCTATCAACTTAACAGAAATATCTTCCTGAAAATGTCAACATGAACTCACCAGTTATGTGTTTCAGATTTTAAAGTTCAGGAGACTGTGAGGCAGCATTGTTACCTTCTTTGTAGTGGCTTTGTTTATTGGTACATCAAGCAGATAACAAAATTCTATCAACTTTTCCTTCACGCATTTATCAAGTTTTTCTTTTGTTTTTGCCTTCTGTTTCTCCTGCCAAGATAACACGTCAATATGATCAGTAATTTTTTTCGAGTTCAGGCTTTATAATGAAACTACCATAGAAATCAAAACAACTATTACCCTAGGATACCTGAACTAATTACAAAACAACATGAGTACCTCATTCTCTAACCACACAAATCCAGAAAACTGCCCGATATTCTTTTTCAGCATGTGTACCTGCAGTATTTAACACATATCAGTAATTGGTTTGTGGTGTATATAGGCTCTTTGTTCTCTTTCCAGATATGAACTAAAGTCAGTGTTAGCTTTGCAGGAATAATTTGAACAAAGAAAAGATAACAATAACGATAATGGGAAATTTTAGTACCTTTGCTTTCTTTCCGAACAGAATAGAATGCAGCAGTTGCAGATTGTCATCTGGTTTCCTCTTTGAAAGCTTGTATGCGACTGAAAAGCTCAAGGTACAATAGAAAAACTCAATATATTCATCCCAGCAACAAAGTAAATAAGCATTTCAATTAGACGAACTCAAATTCCACAAAGTAATATTCAAAAGCTCTTGATCATCAGGCATCTCATATTAAAATGAACACATTGAGTAAATGTTAATGTCTATCAACAAGGTGGCATATGATAAAGATGAAATCAGATGAAGCACCAAGTGTTGACTATGGCAATTCTTTAAATTACACAAGCCATGGCCCCATGTTCTAATCATCTGAGTACTCTGCCAACTCATGCGCAAGTTACATGTAAGAATCATCATTCTACTGTCCAGAACTCCAAGTAATATTAGATGCTGCACATGTCAGAGACTCAGAATTTGTGAAATATTTCCGTAACTCCTAAAGTTCTTCATTTTCCAGATATCTTACAGATTATATTGTCTAGTGTCAGATGCGCATGACTATCCTAATTCAGCTACTACATGTATCTTTTCTGCTACAACAAACACATAACACACAACTATTGGGAAAACTTTGCAACCACAACGTCACTACCAATAGTTGATAAATTAAATGAAAACCATTTAAGTAAAGTACAATTTTTAGAGCCGCACCATTTGGTATCTCAGACAGCTTCTCACCATTACCCTGCAAACATAAAACAAAAAATAGCATAAGCAAACGTCACGCGACAACTCAAACAATAACAAAAAAAAATCATATATTTTAATTACTGCATTACCTTGGCAATTGTGACACTTTTGGGAGTGGTCGACCTCGCAGCAGTGGTCATAGAAAGCCTCTCCACTGTCTTCCTTTCCCTTGAGGGCCTCCCTTCACTAGGAGTCACTGGCTCCTTCTTTTCTTCTTCCTCCTCCTCCTCCTCCTCCTTCTCCTCTTCATCATCCTCTTCCTTCTTGCCCTCCTCATCCTCCCCCTTCTTCTTATCATCTCCTTCCCCAGCTTCCTCCTCTTTCTCATCATCTTTCTTCTCATCCTTCTTCCCAGCTTTCTCCTCTCCTTTCTCACCAACCACCACCTCATCTACCACATCCTTCATCTCACTATCACCACCTTTTCCACCACCTCTAACCTCCTCCATCACCACATCCTCCGCCTTACTCTCCTCTTCTCCACTACCCATCACTCCCAACACCTCAAAATCCCAAACCCTAAAACCTAAATCTAGGGTTTCACGAAAAACTCAAAATTCCTCACCCCTCCCAATTCCCAACACCAACACAAAATCCCTAAAAGTCTTAATCCTTCAAATTTCACAAACCCCTAATTTCCCGATTTCGAGCGGGCTCTGTTGGCGGGCTTCGAAAATTAATCGATGTAAAATTTTCAGTTACTCTCCCTCAATTCCCACCCCACTTCTCCACGTCCCCGTCATCAATACGACGCCGTTCCATCCCAACCAACCCACCTTGTCGGCCAATTTTGCACCATCAAACGACGCCGTTTGAAACTCACAACTGCGACCAGAGTGTCCAGTTTCGACCGTAATTATGAAAATAAATTAAATACTAATATTCGTAAAATGAATAAGTTAATTTCAATTTCATTCACATCGCCTACAATAATTTGTTTTTTTAAGAGAGAAGGAAAGAAGAGCGAGCGAACGAACGAACGAGTCAGGACTCAGTCACGACTCGCTCGCTTCGAGACATGGAGACGACCAACGCTACAACAACAACAACAACATCAAAAGAAGCCATCAATTTAAACTCACCGATTCCCGCCGACCTCGAGCTCTACACCATCCCTTCCGCTTCCGGTAAGTGTCTCCCTCTTTCCCTCTTTTCTCAAAACCCTAACTGTCCTTTCCGTTCCTCAATCTCAACGCTTTTTTTGTTTCGATGTAGCGTGGTTTGATTGGAATGGGATTCACGAGATCGAGCGGGTGGCGTTGAAGGAGTTTTTCGATTCGAGTTCGTACACAAGGACGCCGAAGGTTTACAGGGAGTATAGGGATTGGATTGTTAATAAGTTTCGTGAAGAGCCGAGGAGGAGATTGAGGTTTACGGAGGTGAGGAAGGCGTTAGTTGGCGATGTGAGTTTGCTAAAGAAGGTGTTTGTGTTTTTGGAGAAATGGGGTTTGATTAATTTTGGAGTTGAGGATGAGGGGGAGGTGGGGATTAATGGGAAGGAGAAGGTGGAGGTTAGGGTTGAGGAAGGTGCGCCTGTTGGAGTTAGGGTTGTGGCTGTGCCTGGGACAGAGAAAGGGGTTACGAAGCTGGTGAGTGTTGGGAGTGTTTGTGGTGGTGGTGGGTTTAAGTTTCCGCCCTTGGTGTCGTATTCGGATGTTTTTGGTGGGTTGGTTAGGCAAGAGGTGGTGGTCGTTTGTGCGAGGTGTGGGGATAAATGTGGATCCGAGGACTTCAAGAGCAAGAAGGTATTTAAGTTTCGGAGTTGAGTTTGGTACATATTGCAGAAATGGTTTTTAGTTTTTGATAGGTTTCGTGTATTTAGGATTGACGAGGATTATTCTAAAGTTTGCCTTTGCTACTGATACAGTTACTTTTTTACTGGTTAATTCTGATTTAGGTGTGCATTCGGAACGAATGTGTTGTGTCTGATGATCAACTGTTTGTATGTTTTAGGGCCTTGGATGAGAAACAGTGTGATAGATGACTATACTGATGTTATTTGGCAGTTTCAGTTCTTAAAAGAAAGAGTAACGTAACATTGAGCAATGTGTTCAGACCCTATGCAGATGCTGTTTTGGATACAGTAAGAGACATTATGCTTAGGAAAAATGTAACTGTAGTTGTTTGAGAATGTATGAGGTTAAGTTGACTAACTATTTACTAATGGGGAAAAGGCTAACACTGAAGAAATTGTAATGTACTTGGCTATCAATTTGCATTGCAGATCGTCCTTGATAGTGATTCTGTTGAGCCTATATGATGTAGTTGATATATGCATCTTTATAGTCCTGTGATGTTTATTTAGCGGTGTTCTGTACAGGGAAAAGAAGTAATCTGTAAGAAATGCTTTGAATCTAGTAGTTTTGGAGAGGGTGGTACTATTGAGGATCTCGAGTCCGATGAGAGCAAGGAAGTTGTATGGACCGATGAAGAAACCTTGCTTCTTCTTCAGTCTGTTGTGAAACATGGCGATGACTGGGAGCTTATTTCTCAGTCTGTCAAGACAAAGAGTAAATTTGATTGCATTGCGAAGATGATAACTCTTCCACTAGGGGATTTCGTTTTGGGTTCAGATCATGGTCTGATCAACCCTGGCAATAATGGTGACTGCAGTGTTAAAGACGTTCAAACACCTTCATCCAAACAAGATGAAACCGTCAAAGCAGAAGATATTGTGACTGATGAAGCGACTAAGCCAATGCAGTCATCTAACCCAGATGAAACAATCAAACATGCGGATATTGCTAGTGAAGCTACTATGCCGATGCAAAATGGTGACACTGATTTCGACGGCCCTCCATTGAAGAAAAAGTGCATTGACAGAAGTTCCATAATGAAACAGGTGGATATTTCAACTGTTTCTTGACTGCTATCTTGAGTTTGACACTTGTTGTTCTTGCTCAATGAGCTGCATTGTTTTTATAGGTAACTGTTATCGCTAGCATAGTTAGCCCACATATAACAGGAGCTGCCGCTGAGGCTGCTGTTGCGGCCCTTTGTGACGAGAATCCAGACATAAAAGAGGTGTTTGGTATAGACGAGGAGTATGCTATTGCCGATTCTGGCGCAGCTATTACAGCAGTGTATGTGAATTTCCCTTTTAAAATTTGTTATTATTTAAAGTAGCAACTTTGTGACTCGTAAATGTGAATCTTTCAGATTTGAAGCAGAAGATTTCGAGATGATGGATGCGCAGATGCCATCAAGTATGTAACGTAATGATTAGTGGTTAGGGTTAGGCCTTCTTTTTTCATATGGCATGTCTCAAATTGTTTTCATGATCTTAAAATTTCAGAAACGTGCGGTACATTTAAAGAAAGCAGCACCATTCCTCTAGCTCTGAGATACAGAGCTGCAACTGCAACAGCGCTAGGAGCAGCCGCTGCTCGCGCCAAACTTTTGGCTGATCAAGAGGATAAAGAACTAGAGTATCTCATGGCAACCATAATCGATAATCAGGTGCAAACTCATTTCTCTATAAATATTCTTCTACTACTTTAAAGTAGTTTTTATTTTCAACTAACATCTCTTTATAAACCAATCAGCTGAAGAAACTACAATGCAAACTGAAGGTCCTCGATGATGTCCAACAAATAATGGAAACAGAATGCACCTTCATCGCTAACCAAGAGGAATCAATCATATCAGAACGTATCGAAATCTTAAAAACAGCCTTGGATTTAGGAATTACAAGATTGCGAGAAAGCCCATCTGTAAAATCCCCTAGTAATGTCGTACTATAGAGAACCCCATAACCACAGTTAGACATTCCCATTCCTCCTACATTGTATGAATCCACTAGACTAATCTCTAAAGCCCCACAGTAGCAATGTAATAGATCAATTCCTCAGATCAAATGATCGATGTTGTATTCAGGATTATTGCAATGTTAATTGTAGTTCAAAATACTCCAGTTTTATACTGTTTCCGAAACAGTGATTATCAAATGATTTTAGCTTTTTTTTAATACAAAATAAATGAAAATTTCCAAATAATACTTCAAAAAACCATAAGAATATAAGAAATCGCCAAAAAAAAAGAAATTAAATTTGGTCATAACAAGCAGCCCGGCCCAACCAGATTCGCAAAGCCCATCTTCACAAACCCTACTGAAATTCCAAATATCAAAAAATTCAGCAATTGGAGGGAAACCCAAAAATTCAATCGAAGCATTTTCCTTCTGCACAAATGTCGAGACGACGACTGAAGCTGGTGACGTCATCCTCCGACGAAGAGGACGGCTCGCCACCTCATCACAATCAACAACAAGACGACACTGATTCCAGTATGCAGGAGGATTTAACACCAGAAGTTATCATAGCCGAAGAAGCCCTAGCTTCCACTACTCTAAACCCTAACCCTAATTATGATTTTCCATCTCCGCCGTTGGAGATTTCCGATGACGAAATTGCAGAAGATGATGTGTTTATAGATGTGTCCGATAACCTTACGCCTCCTTCTCCGGAGGATCCGTTGGTACAGCCGTTACAACCTCCTCATCGTCAGTCTGGAGTTAACTTATCTCCGCCATCGCCGGAATATGCGGTGGCGGAGGAGACGTTTGAGGCGGTACAGGATGAGGCAGGGGATGTGAGTTTGATTAGAGGGGTTTTGAGTAGGTTAGGGTTGAGATTGAGGATGGAGTGGCTGACTGAATGTTTAAGAGGGTTGGAGAGGGAAGTTAGTGGATTTGGGAGTTTAAGTGTTGACAGGAAGGCTGAGCTTTGTTTTGGGAAGTTTTTGTTGTCAGATATGAATTACTCAGGTGGGGGGGTTCTTCCGGAGAATGTTTGTGCTTTGCATCTTGAGGATCTTGCTGGACCGTTTGTGTTGCAGGTATTTGTTATGTTTTATAATAGCTGGGGAACCAGGGGAAGTCGAGAGAAATAGTTGGAGGTGGTGGCATTTTGTTTGAAGTTGTACATTGATGTTTGATTGCTTTTGAGCAGGTTGATGAGATAGTTAATATCAGCTGTCCTCTCCGGCAGAGGTATCAAAAGGCAGCTCCTGGGCATAAAAGATGTCTCAAGCTCTCTATGACGGATGGAATTCATCGTGTCTTTGGGATGGAGTATAGGCCTATTAAAGATATTGATGTTTTGGCTCCAGCTGGATTAAAGGTTTCTTCTTCTTCTATCGTGAAACCTTTGCAGTGTCTATTTGATGTTGTGGTCTTTGCTAGTTTTGATATGGGAGTGAACTTGCCATTTGACCTAAAAAACAAATACTGCTCATCAAGAGGGTTAAATAATGGGATTCATAACCTTGACTAATATCAGTTTCATAATGGTTTTCATGAGTTACAGTTTAGATATAATGTTACTGAATGAAATGAGATTTGAGAAGATGCTTAGGCATGTTGTTTCATTTCAATTTATTATCCATCTTGGCAATTTTTTTGTAGTACCGAAGGCTTCATCTTCAAGTAATTAAACAATTTAGTAAACCTTCGTTAAATTTACCTTAACTAATGATGAGCTGATAGTTAATAAGTTCTCACTATGCAAGAAGCTGTCTTCAGGTTGCCATCCGTAATGTTCATGTAAGGCACGGATTGCTAATGATTGTCCCTGAAGTTATTGAGATTTTAGGCGGCATGGTTGAGGAATTAGAAGTAGCGCACCAGAGGCTTGTAGCTGAAATAAATAAGCCTCCAAGAGGAAGAAGGTAATTCAGTTATTGAGAAACTTTTCGCAATCTAACCATAATGATAATGAAAGACATCATCTGAAATTTTGAGGAGTACTGATTCTAGGTCTGGCTATCAGACCTCGACTCCAATTTTTTCTGCTAGCAATCCCCCTAGAGTATCTTCGCAATAGTCTAAAGCTCTTGAAGCGAATTGGCAATACAGCTATTCCATGTTGCGTTATTTTTCAAGAATACTTGACCAAGTTAACTAAATGCAATATTTTTAAATTTCAGACCTAGAATGGGAGATATCCCTCCTTTAGCAACCAGAGCAACTCGTGCTGCATGGCCGTCCACAACTACTAGTGTGCCTGAGCCAAGCCATAGCTCTGGACCCCCAAATTCGGACTCTGTGAGAACACCAGTTGGTGTTAGTGCTCAGGGTCATTCTTTCGGCCATAACGTCCCTAGTGCACAATTCAGAATGACAAATGAAGGTGATACTCCAAACCCAATTTATCATCACTCTGGTGCACCATTTAGAATGAGAGGTGGAGGTTGTATTCCAACTCCAACTTTACATACTGATGCACAAGCTACTCGTCGTGAACAACAACATCACTCGAGGGAAATTGATGTTCCTCCTTTACCAACTAAAGAAACACCAAATACCTGTCCAACAGAAGTTGCCACTGGTTCTGTTCCTGAGCTCACTCATCAGTTTAGACCTCAGGATTCAGATTTCTTACATAATTCTGCTGCTAGTGCACATGAAGTTGGCAGGGCTCCTCACCCCGTTACTCAAACAGAAGGTCCTTCTATTCATCTCCCCTTGATTATATATTACATGGTGTTTTTATATTTCTGGATAAAGTGACTGAATAATTAACTTAATGCAGATGTTGAGATGACTAGTGCCAGCATCAAAAGAGATGGTAGGGCCACGAGTTCCTTTTCCAATGAAGATAACAGTGAAACTATTAATTTTAGTCGCCCGTCCATTAATTTCATTGATGTTGAGGATATCGATATGACTGACAATGTTGTTGAAACTGAAACAATGGTGAACTCTACACCCTCTGTGGATGTGGATCAATCTTTTAATCCTGTTGGCAATACTGAGGTTTCTAATGTGCATGATGAGGACCCACTCATTGTTTATGGAAATCAAGAGATTCCTTTCACATACTTGACAAGTTTGTCAGCTGCATTGTTAGGGGCAGAAGACAGTGTTTCCTCGGTTAAAGGAAAAATCAAGGTGTGTCTGCATTTCAGTTCAGCATCATAATTTATTTACAGAAAATTTTAAAAGAATATGCTCACATATTCAGTGGGAATTAATTTTATCTTCTATAGTTTTAGTGAACATAAAAAGTATTCTGTATCCTTGAGAAAGTATATGAAATTTGGTTTCATTACAATTTACAGTATATCTACTCTACCTTTTCCAGTGCTTTCTGACTGGTGTGAAAATATTCCAATACCAAGGGAGAAAAAGCTATGAGCTTCGGGCATATGTTGAAGACGGAAGCCTCATTTCTGAGATACTCATTGATCACAGTGTATGCAGCTATTCTAATTTTCAGTTGGGACCTGAGCTGGTTTTGAAATTTTCTAACATCAGTAAAAACATTTTGCAGGTGGTACAAGGCAGAATTGGTTATTCTCCAATGGAAGTCATTGCAGCTATGTCATCACCAGATGCTAATACTGTCAGCCGCATGAAAGAATTTATGAAACAGTTTCGAAGTTTCTTAATGAATTTTGAGGTTTAGCCTTGTGGCTGTATGTTTTTGTCAAAGTTGATCCTTTTACTTGTCTATGCTTATTATAGTGGTTTACTGCAGGGAACAATGACTGTGGAGTTGAAAAAGTCTTCACCAATTCCTGTAGCTATTGAAATGTCACAGGGCTGTCCATCATCCGACGCATGGTTGTTGGTGAGGCGGGTTAAGGGCTATCTCACTGTCCAAACACCACAAAGTTCAGAACCAATTGTTTTATCCTCTTAAGGTGATTTAGATTTTTTTCCTTATTTATTTTCAACTTTGATGATTTTTTGCTCTCGACATGGCCTTCTTAAATGTAATTGGCTATTACAAGTTGTAATAGAGTCGTTATGTTCTTCTTCCTATTTAAACAGTTTTCTCAGTTTCTCAGTCCACTGAAAATTAGTGACAAATAATTTTGTAAATGTGAAGATGTAAAATATGTGATCGAAATTGATTCAAAAAGAAGATAAACATGTATAGGGGGGGTTGAGGAAGTAATATTCATCGTAAGAGTCCATACAGAAGTCCAGGTCTTACGCAGAAGAAAACCCAACTGTAATGCAAACACAAGTTACAAGTCACTAACAACAAACACGTACAGGATGCCACACACTCTGTTGGGGCTGTGACTCTGTGTCATTGATTTTTGTCCTTTTAAGATTCGTGCTCAGCCTGTGAATATAATCATAATGAGATGAGATGGTGGTTTATGGAGGAGGATGAAATGAGAGTGTCTGTAGAGCTTTACCTTTTTGTGGGTAATGATATCTACAAACTTGCCCTTGCTCTTGCCATTGCCATTAGGAGAGTTGTATAGTCTATTACTGTCAGAAAAAACAAATCTTTTCAAATGGTGCCTCACGACTTTGTCGTAAATATCAGCTCCTCTGAATTGAGGCAACACTAGCCACGCCACAAATATCAGCTTCACCGTGTACCATAATGGTATCCTGTAAGAAAAGTGTAGAGTAAAAAGCCTCAGAACTCCAAACCATGGCCGCCCTAACGCCACTGCAATTTATTTCTACAAAACTGAATCACACCAAGTTTTTATACCATTCTAAGATGGGCTGAAGAACCATCTCTGTGAGCGTGAGGAACGAGTAGAGAATCCAATATGCAAGCCACTGCTCATTATCCACTTTCGAAGTGCTCTCTATCGCAATCACAGATGCATACAAGGGATACAGTAGCATAACAGCCGGCCTGCAAACACAAACAGAATCACAGTCAGTCCACATAAACTCACCTCAAAATCATCACTTCTGTTCCATTCAAGAAACATAACACGAAACAAGACTTCTAAGTTCAAAAAGTTAAAACTTCCATAACATACCCGGCAAGCGAATGAGCCTGAGTAAGCAAAACCCACAAACGTCCCATTTCCTCGTTCAACTTAAACACCCCGAAACATAAACAACAACACCTGAATCAAATCAGTAACCTCAAAAACAAACCTGACAAGAAACAGGTGAAGAAAACAAAGGCACAACTCAAGATGGTGATTTGCAGTTGATACCTTTTTATGTACACACACAAAGAAAGCTTTGGGTAATTGGATCAGGGTATCAGATGTGGTTTTGGCATCAGCTTCATTAGATTCTTTAATTCATTAATCCACAGTCCATTTCACAAATCATTCCTTTTTCAAAAAAAATTTATTGAAGTAAATGTCGACCATTGATTGAATGATGCCTGTGACACGAAACACAATGACCTCATCTTCGTACCTATTCAATGCTTGTTTTATTCCACTCCAAACCCTGTCCAGCTTTTTCTCTTTTTGTTCAACACATCGACTTTACACTTCGGCTCCCTTACAGACATCTTGTCTTGGACGTGGCACCACCTTTTGACCAGCCGAGCCATGCAGTCAGCCGGGTTGTTCTAATAATTCGGGTCGGCCCGATTACACAATGTATTTTCATGCAGAAGACAGGTTGAGTAACTCTAGTAGTTCCAGAAGACTCGGTTGCTTCTGAACTTTTTTTTAAGGTAAGTTGCGGGCAGCTTCTGATAAGTCCACTTCTAAGACTTGTTGTGCGTCGAGAACTCTAAAAAACGCGTCTGCGTTTGAGTGGAAATCGCCTTTTCCAAGACAGTGTCGAATACAAGCTGATCAGCTCGGAGAGTTTGGTTTGGTAAGGTTTTTGAATGTTTGACATATGTCATTTTTTTTTTGGTTTGGGACTTCGATTTAATGAAACAGGTTTTGAAGTTCTAGTTAAGAGTGTCGTATTGTTTTTGGTTTTTTTGACGTCTTGTTTGGTGCATTCCGTGTTTGTTTGTTTGGGCGTTTGTTGGTTTTCTTTTTGTTTAGTTATGTTTGCTCTCTCGGGTTTGTAGCGATGGAAAATGAGCCTAAGGGATTGAACTCATTCAGATGCATTGGCATATTTATCACACATTTTTCTGATCTTGTCTACACCGGGTAATTGCATACGCAGCGTAATCTCAACTACAAAATGCAGGCGTGCATTCGAACAAGTTGTCGCAAACTTATCCGTAAAATCAAAATCACAACCGCAATGATCCATTTGCCTACTTTGAATCTCATTCTTGAATCTTGATGACCCCCTTTCGTTCATTAAAAATTCGTCAAATGAAAAATGAGTAAGACGTATACAAAATTAAAAAAAAACAGTTACATAAAACCAATACAAACGTTTCCACTATATTTTCCAAAGAAAGGTTAATTTCTATTAAGAAAATATATCGTTTTTTCTTTCACTCAATTTTTCCACATGAACAAAGTTAACAGCGTCTCCAAACACCCCTTGTGTCCAATCCAATCCAATCCAATCCAATCCAATCCAATCCAATCCAATCCCATCCCTATTTATGCGTCACATTGATCAAATCTTTTTCGGTCAAAATTAGGGTTTCAGATTCAACACCAAACCACCAAATATGGACTCGCTTGACTCAGTCGTCGATCCGCTCAGAGACTTCGCCAAGGACAGCATTCGTCTCGTCAAGCGTTGCCACAAGCCCGATCGGAAAGGTACGCGCTTGGTTGATTTTTTTTTTTAGCGTTTCTGGGTTTCGGATCTAGATTTGATGAATTTGCTGTTGTGTTGATATGTATTTTGTTGGTGTAGAGTACACGAAGGTGGCGTCAAGGACCGCGATCGGATTTGTTGTGATGGGATTGGTTGGATTTTTTGTGAAATTGGTGTTCATTCCTATCAATAACATCATTGTGGGAGCTGTTTAGGTAAACTGTTTGATCTTGTATATTGTATGAATTATGAACTCATAGATTGTGGAATTTGTGAATTGCATGTTGATTTGGTGTTGTGAGCAAAGATTCAGGTTTTTAGGTTTCAGATTGATTGTTTGGTGTTCTAGTATGCTTAGATGGTGACTTGGTTTATGAACGTGGTAATGTGTAGGGTTTCAGTAAAGCAAAATCTCTTGGAAATGTTATGTTCTGTGGCATTGTAATGATTAACTATTCATCTTCCGCGATGGAAATTATTTTAATGAACTGTTAAGTGTGTGCGGGGCTGGTGCTGGTGGTAGAAAACGCTTTTGTGTCAGTTGAAAAAGTAGAGTAATGCGGATGCATGCTCTTGTTTTTACTCCATGATATTAAGTTCAAACTCTTTTTCAATTTTGTGTTTCGTCCTTTGGACAAAAATCCCCATTTCTCGAATTTATTTTTACTCTGAATCATAATTGACGCCCCGTATCTGCCATGCATATGCATTTTATTTATAAACTACAAGGTGATGCTTGCCATGATTAATAGTAAAGTAAGTTCTTTATGTTTGGTTGCGTAAGTTCTGCATGAATATTAACAACTAGTTTGCCGGCATTGCAGGTGCGTAATGCTTATCAAGGAATTAACACCAGGCAGGATACAGATGTTGCAAGTATTTCAAAAACTTTTGTTTTCATTATTGTATGACCTATGAAGATGTTCAGCTTGTAAGAACATACAATTTATGTACCCTTAATTATATTTGATTTTTGCTGCTGCTATTCATTGTCTCCATGCACCTTCTTTACCAATCTGCATATTTAAACAAGACTGAAACAAAAATATTCTGTTGGTAAGGAAGATTGGTACACTTTGGGGGACATTTCATGCATGCAAAATCCACTAAAACTTGAGTTCGTAGATTAGCATAGTACAGTTCTCAGAAATGGTTATTACATTACTGCTTCCTAAGTGAAGTTGCACAAACTTCAAATAAACTCTGTTTCACAACATATGTAAACTTGTAAAGAAACTGTTGCAAACCATTAACAATTATTACAGTCTGACTTCCAAATTCAGCAAAATTTCTGTCTATAACTCATTCATATGGTCTACCAGGCATAATTCTTGACTTCTTTCTTGTGTTACCCCCAAAGGGTTAAGTATTTTGTACAGGCTAAGAGTTCATTTATAATTTATATAAATAAAAGTGTAAGTGGGAAGTACAAAAACTTGATAATAAACATCTTTGCACTCACCTCTGGTCGTGCCAAGCTATAACCACTCATATCGTCAATGTCGGTATTTAAACAAACATTCAATGGATAAATTCAATAAAGATGCATTTGAAATCCCTAAAATCATCATCAAAATTAAACTCACAAATCCATCGCCAACCAAAAATCTGCAACTTCCTCAAAAATTATATTTTTGACTCCGAATCACAACAAACGAAATCTGCAACTTCCATCTCCTCTCCGTTCTCTGAATTTTTCGTCTCTATGAAAAAAACCCAAATTCAAAAACCAAAACAAACTCCAGATCGGAAAAACAACATCGAATCGAGATAAATTACATAGCGATTTGGGCGGAACAGAATTGATTTGGGGATGAAAACGACAGAAGCTATTGAGGGTGAACAATGGCGGATCCAGAAGAAATTAAGAGTGGTGTCATGTTTTTTTTGATAAAAGGATTACAAAGATACAATGAGTTGTACAAGACGAAATAACATATAGTACTCTACTTATAAACCAACTAAAGTACAGGTCGCAACGGACACTAATACCTAACAAAGCATCAAACAAATAAATAAGGCTTAGCATAACCCTAAAGACATCCAAGAAGACTGTACATATAAACACAAAGAAAACTTTCTCACTAATTGGAAAGAAATGACACAAAGAAACATAATGAAAACTTCCTCACTAAGTGGGAAGAAATGACAACACTCCCTCGAAACCACATTGAATCGCCGAAATTGAGCCCGCCGGGAAACTGAAACGGATATGGATCCACCGTGAACCGTTGTGTCAGAACTGAATCTGGCACAGACAAACTGAGTCTTTGACAGGACGCAGACCCATAGCGGCGGCTAAAGTTAACGAAAACGCACTCGCCGGTTGGATTCAAAAGATGAGGCACCTATTCCAAAATCGCTAAAATAGTCTCTCTCTCAATCCCAATCGCCTCTCTGAATTTTAATTATGAATAAATCCCCAAACCGAATGTCTCCACTTCCTCGCCTGATGCTACCGATGAGGGTTGGAATTGGAGTGATTCGGTGGATGTTTGACGATTTCTGCCATCTATGTTGAAGTCGGAGGCTGCCCTCCATGAATGAAAAGAAAATCTGATCCAATCAGAATCATCAAATTGACTTTGTTCAGACCCATTAAATCCAGCCGCATGAATCTGACAATACACCACAAATCAACCAAGATCTGGTTCTTGGCTCCGTCATAACCACCACCACTCATTTCATCCAACAGTCGAAACCCAAATTAAGAGTGGGGTCATGTTCTATATAAATAATACAAATTATCTTTTTGAATAAATTAATGGGATCAAAATTAAAAATCATTGGGTTCATTCATATAATTTACCTAAATTATCTAATATTTTTAAAAATGAGTGGGGTCAATTGACCCCCTCCTCCTCATATGCATC